>JAHDVE020001558.1:0-22421 GCA_022606495.2 Halesus radiatus | reverse complement strand
TTTAAACACTTTTGTCATTGCCTCGCTTTGACTATACAGAAACTACAAAACTTTAAAAGTCTATTGTTTTATTTTTTAACAGCGTATATATATTTTAAAATACCATTCCGATGAACGTCAGTTTCACGTATAAGAATGCCACATTTCTTTTTTTAATTCAGCCTATAATTTTATACAAATGTCAAATATCAGGTTTCATTTGGAATTCCTGCTTATCTCCGAGTGGCTCTTCCATCACCTACTAGCTCTCTACCTCTGCCTCTACCTCTGCTTCAGCTCTAACCTTCCACGAAAGACGATCAGACATTATATTATCATGGGTGAATTATATATGTACTGCCATACACTTTTTTTTTACCCTTCACTGAAATCTTTATAATAATAATTGGATGATTTTGTATAGCGTCGTTTTTGTGAAAAATCACCCCAAGGGCGCTGTACAAAGTGTATAATATATTTCAGAAGAGTAATTACCGCGTAAGAGGCAATTTTAGTTTCAACGGTAGTATCGAAAAATCTCCATTTTGACAGCTTATGATAGTAAAAACATTTGCACGTTTAGGTTAACTCGTAACTGGATGAATATTTCAGAAAATGAAATAATGATATTCTCTGAACACGTATTTGGAGATCTCTTTTGTATTTATTTTACTTTAGTACATTAGTTTTAGATGAAAGGCAGTGTCTATGTACACACTTATCACATTTTAGAAACTAAATCAATGTAATATATAAAGGTTTAGTCTTAACTAATGACGGTTTTTTTTCCAATGAGCAAAAATCGACGGTGAACAAGACTCGGATTATAATATTACCACAGTTTGAACAGCGTGCCACTACTCCACGGTATTTGCCCGTATAAATAAACAGCGCGCCACGATTATATTATAAAAAAATCCACTAATAGAAACGCAGCGTGGCGTTCTTTTTTAATTAAAAGATTTTTTTAGTTATTTTTGCGGGAAAATGAATCCTTTCACAATTATAAGCTCGTGCTTTTTCTCGTATTACGTAATACTTGTAGCTGTCTTAAATAACATTATTTATTTTTATATCTAATACTCTCCACACCAACTTTTGAAATGACTTGGCTGCGCAATATATATTCGATGAAGAAAAGCTAGTAACAGAAAACCGAAACTTAAATCGCTTTAATGTTTAACTCTCAATGATTTAGATCACGAACCGCCACTGGTCTTAACAACTAATTTATGTATTTAAATGTATTATATTGCTTTAAGTATTAGATTGTTCCGGGATTAGAAACATTCTCAAGAAACTAATATCTACCTAAATTATTGCATGTTTGAAGAAATAGAGCTATGTAAATACATACATAAAATAGAGTCTGACGTACTGCAGACATTTTAATAATAATATATAATGCTGTACATTTGGGTGGTGATATCCAGATTTAAGTGCAAGGCGATTTTTTTGATAAATATATTCTCAATTTACTTCCCACAAAAAAATCAGATAACCAAAGTAAACAGAAAACGTTAATAGCAATGTGACAACCGAAAAAAAGGATTTCTTAAAATGATTTTTCGAATTTGAATGTTTATGTTTGGTAAATGTATTTTAGGAAATACGGCTTTATAGGATTTTATCGGAATGTCGGTTGGTCTCTGTGACATATGTGCGTAAACTAATGCAGTGTGTAGTGGGATGCACACCTGTTTTAAATTTAAAAAAAACCTGCTAATGTAATGAATGAATAAAAGAATGTGCTGTGATTTTGAGTTTGCCAAAAATAATTAATAATTCCTTTTGACTGAATCGTTTTGATCACTATTTTAAATTTTAATTTAAATATTTCAACATGTTTCAGAATCAATGTTTCAACTCGATGACGAAGGCCGTCCGTAAATCCTTACACGTGTAGAAAAATCATCCATTTAATATTAATCACGGCAGTGTTGCCAAAAAAATCCAGTATCTTCGTAATGCTGTAAAAATCATTTACCACCATAAAACACTTTTTGGTCTAATGTATTAAAATATATAGTTCCTTCTTTCGGGGAGGTTTTCAACCAACGACAAAAGAGGCTTAAATAAAAATATATATAATAGAGAGTAGCTACTCTATTGATTAAAAATATAACTACAATGTAAGTTTGATAAAAGAAATTTTTCATTCGTTGTTTATATTGTTCACATTCACTCTGCTAGGTGCGCGAATAAATTATGTTAAAAACATGACCGCTGAAATATCATGACGGTCTTGACGATCTCCGTGGTTGAGTGGTTACGATCCTTGATCTTCTTTGATAGATCGTTGAAGTACGAATTGGAATGATTAGATTATTTGCCACCTTCCGGGTAGTTTGTTCTTACGATGTTTAGGCATTAGGCAGGTGTCGAGCGTGATGATGGATCATTGATGGTTGAAGGCTTTGTCGCTAAAGTGGGTTCCCCTAAAGCTGCGTCGAATAGTTAGTCGTGGGGTGCCCGCTGCGTCCTGCGTGGGTTGAACCATTTTACCTTCCCCGGGTAAGGTCGGCCACCAGGGGAGCGTAATCTTTCTCCTTTTCTTTAGTTAAGAATAGATTTGTTTTAGGTGTTTAGAATGGATAACTAATATTGTTGTTTGTTTGCAGAAGTCGGCGATAATGAAGGATCAGGAAGGAACAGGGGTGCTGCCGGGACTCCGTTAGCGGCGTGAGGAGTATGGAGCAGCAGGGCTCGGCGGCGCCACCTCGGCCCGCCAAGCCCGCGCAGGGGGCACAGGGCGGGCCGCCCGCGCGCGTGCATCGCGCCCCGGGCCGCCCGCCGCCCGTCCCTCTGCCCGCGCCGTCGCCCGCCCCCGCCACCCCAGTGTCTCTAGAGCGCCCGCGGCCCCCGACGGAGCGCAGACTCAACACCTACGTGGAGGCGCCACCGCGCGCCGCTCGCCCCCCGGAGCCCGAGAAGCGCGGCATCGTGACTTCGCAGCCGGCTCCCGCACCCGCCAAGAGAACGGAGGGCCCGCCTTGCTCGAGACCCCCGGAGTCAATAATGTGCACGCGCTGCGGCCGATGTCGTTGCGCGCAGTGTGCCCGGCCCCGCGCGCTGCCCTCGCGCTGGGTCGGCTCCTTTCTGTGCAGTGCCGAGGCCACCATAGACTACATGTCGTGCATGTGTTGTGTGAAGGCGCTGTTCTACCACTGCTGCAACGAGGGCGACGGAGACGGAGACTCGGGCGGCGAGGCGTGTGCGGATGAGCCGTGCTCGTGTTCGGGTGCTCGCCGCTGTTCGCGCTGGAGCTGTCTGACGGCCTTGTCAGTGGTACTGCCGTGCCTCCTGTGCTACCTGCCGTTACGGGGCGCGGCCGCCCTGTGCGCAGGGGCGTACGCTCGCACAATGCCCGCTGGCTGCCGTTGCCGACCGCGGGCCCCGGACAAGTTGCCACTGGCACCGGGTCCGCACTACTGACCGCGAGTGAAGCTGACCTCGGTGACGAGTGTAGTGCGACCCTTAGTGACTCCGAAGGACGGTTTGGTCCGCCTCCGCCTCCGCTGGAAGGCAGTTAGCATTAGAAGTGAGTGCTCCAGGACTCGATGTAGTGAGCGCCTTAACGATAGATACGCTATAAGTTTATATCAAATTAACGTTTGATAAAAAAGTCACTAATGTTAAACGACGAGCCGCGGTCCGTTGGGCCGTTATATTTATTAATGAATACTAATGTTATTAAGTAATGATCATATTTTGTATAAAGATATCAAACATTTATTTATTTTCGCACCTAAGTACCGCGCAGTGTACAAAACTAGCAAAATCAGTAATACGTGTCCTCGGCTAGCGGGGAGCGGGGCGGGGGTGGCCGCCTCCAGTATTATCTAGTCCCCTCCCCCGGCCCGCTCCGCCCTGGAGCCGGCGCCCAGCGCCCGGCGCCCAGCGCTCAGCGCCCAGCGCCCTACGCCCTACGCCCTACGACCGCCTGTATAATATATGTCTGTAAATACCGAACTGTAATATTGTCTAATAATAATAACAAGAGACCAACTTGGAAATTATTTAAGCCTGTGTTTTCTTTATTTCACCGCTTCACTCCGACCGGCGCTTCGCCACCCCTGGCCCTGGCCACCGTCCCTTTGTATCGGGGAACATTCCAGCAGTCGCAGTGGGCCCCGGAACCTACTCGCCATACTAGACACAGACAGAGACATCTGTTGGAGCCGAGAAGAGTAAACACACAAATGCATAAATTACTGGAAATGTTCAGATCATAATAGAAACACGTGTCTTGCCTTCCTATTGTTATTGCGCTAGAACGCATTCTCATACATAAATATTCCATGCTGTAAGTATACTAAATTCCTACGCTACGCCTTCTAAAATAAATACTCTCAATCTATTTTCTCCAATTTATCACATTCAGAATACCCACAGAACGGATTAACACATTTATACGTGCAGTCGCGACCGTACAGTAGTAAATCAGCACTATTGTTCTAAAGAGTTCCTATTCGGTTGCCTTGTATTAAATTGAAACACCATCCACAAAAAAATACCTACATGTCTGCAACAGGGTTAAAGCAATGAAACTTGCGTTTGAATTCTTTTCTCTTCCGTACCAGCAATTCATTCCAGCAGTTTGCCATTGAAACTTTTGACTAGTGTTCGAAATATATAAGGTTTGATATTGTTCAATTCGAAGTAGGTGCGTGTCATTCTTGGGAATTGCACACCTCCTGCCTTATAATCAAATCAATTTCACTGTAAGGTTTTTTTTGGGTGACCGACAGTTTTAGTCGTAATAAGCACAGTGACCGGACAATTAATACACGTATGAATTGGCACACCAAAAGTGATATAAAACCGTTAAAAAGAGCAAAAAACTAGCTCGAAAACCTAATCTAACCTAACCAAATTAATATTATAACTAACTAGCCATCGCGCCGTTTTCCGCAGGGGTAGGCAGAGAGGACTGACCGCCAAACAACTCAATCTTGGCATACACTTTTTGCTTCATTCACATTCATACATTATCTTATGTTATTATTACTTCTGACAAGGCCCGACTCAAGTATTTGATTCGCTTGATCGTGCCATGTCTTCCTCGGGCGTCCCCGGCTTCTTCCATTCACATTCTCGTTATATATTCTCCTTACACCCTTTCTCGTTCATTCTCTCTACATGCCCAAACCATCTAATCGTCCATTTATTAATCTTACTCATTACGCTTGCATCAGCTTTACATTATTTACGAATGTCAACATTTTTCACACGATCATACATGGTTTTATCACACATTCGCCTCAGAGATCTAAATTCTACAGCATTCAGTTTACTTTCATCCTCTTCCAATTCCACGCCTCTGCCATAAACATATATTTTTTTATTAATAAAGAGATATTTAATTAGGTTAAGTAAAGTTAGGTTTTCAGGCCAGTTTTTTTTTTCATGCTCTCGATGGCACATTTTAAAGAGTGTGCCGATTAATACGTGTGTTGATTTATCATGACCTACCTACATTCAATAAATAACAGAAATCCTCAGATTTTTCAATGATAACTTGCACCAGTAATAAAACCAATCCCCCATATAGGTGTGTATAGTGCATTTAGCTTGCAATATGCTCATCTTGTCAGTGACAAGACGAAACGAGAAGCTGGAGATGTGGGAGCTGCCGGCCAGATGTAGCGCTAGGACCACGTTGCGCTGCAGGAAGAGGAGAGGAACGAGGAACTGTCTCACTCAACTGTCTTGTCACTCTGGACCAAAAAATAAAGAACACTAGCGCCATATTGTTGCGGGCAACGAACAGTTAAGAATAATAATGTCAATGATTTGTATAGCGCCGTTTTTGTTAAAAAGTATTCTCAAGGGCGCTGTACAAATATTGCTTGCTAGAGTTTATCATGATTATGTACAAACAGATACAGAAACATTTTTACCTGGCAGGCCACTCCAGATTAACTCATTTTATAAAGTTTTATCCTAGGAAGATATGATTTTGCATGCACAGGACACAATACCAGAAAACACTGCCATTGCATGATATTGCGGTTATTTTTATTTCTTACATGTTGTTCATATTATATTTATTAGATGGTTAATGGCTAAAGAAGAGTTGGTACTTATTAAAAATATTAATTTTGAAATAAAACAAACTTTGATGTATGGCAGGGAGGCATGGAATTGGCAGAGGAAGGATGAAAGTAAACTGAATGCCGTAGAAATGAGATCTCTGAGACGAATGTGTGGTAAAACCATTTATGATCGTGTGAAAAATATTGAAATTCGTAAAGAATGCAAGGCTGATGTAAGCGTAATGAGTAAGATTAAGAAAGGGACGCTTAGATAGATGGAGCGAATAAACGAAGAAAGGAGTGTAAGAAGAATGTATGACGCGATTGTGAATGGAAGAAGAAGTCGGGGACGCCAGAGGAAGACATGGCACGATCAAGTGAATCAAATACTTGAGTCGGGCCATGTCAGAAGTCGGAATAATAGAAGAGAATGTATGAGACGATGTATGAATGTGAATGAAGCAAGAAGTGTATGCCAAGATCGAATTGTTTGGCGGTCCGTCATCTCTGCCTATCCCTGCGGGGAAACGGCATGATGGTTGGTTAGTTAGTTAGTTAGTTACTTTTATTCACTTCAATAAAAATTACGTAAACGAAGTTATTGTTTTATTATTAAATTATATGCCACATCACAAAGTTACTGCTTCATATGAAAATACACATATTTTTATCTTTTTTTTTCGATTTTAGGACCGAAGAAAAGATTCTTTTAAATGACCAAAAAATTTTACTCGAGGCTTAACTGAAATCTTCGTTCATATTTATTTACTACTGGCTGGTGTGTACCCGGCTTTTCACTGTTTCATTTTTCTCTTTTTACATTGTTTTTTTTTTAACAAATTTATGCACTTTTTGAAAATTCGCTGAACATCTGTTAGTGAGCAATCACGTCCCGCTTGACAACAACGAGCCTAAGTTCCTACATATAGAAATAAAGGGTCTGAGATTAAATTTACTTGAACAATTGGAAATTAATGAACAAATGAATGATCCTAATATAACTTTAATTAATAAAGTAAGGAAAATAATTTATTCACCACTTCTAAGCATGTTCACATTATCAAAACAATATAACACATTTAAATAAATCAATTAAGAAAACGTTGTCATTTTAATACGGGGAAAACACATTATAAATGTAAAAACTCACAGAATAGAGACATTTTTATTATATTCTTACTAAATCGGTTTTACCGATAATAAATAATTATTTTAAACACCGTTCAAATTAAAATTGGGTGGGAGTAAACAAAATCATACAATTAGTCGCAATGTGGATTACCTGCAAAAGGCCTTGAACGCCGAAACAGCTGTCACAATAGTAAAAACTAAATACTTGCCGAACTTAATAATAACATTGCTAAAATTTGTTTATAATCCACTCTGTGGCGTCATTATATAAATGAATTAAATAATGTACTTTATATTCACCACTTTATTAATATATAGATATCTACAGGTTTCGAAAGCGATGCTTTCTTCATCAGGAGTATATAGAATACTAAAAATAATAATGTCAAGTATAGACAAATGATAAAAATTGGAAGACAATCGTGTAAGAATAGACATATTATAAACATAAACACAAATCGATTAAAGTAAGTAAGTAATTAATCAAAAATGTTAATAAAAAATTGTTCTAAAACATTGAATAACAAATTTATATTAGCAATTATTTTTATTATTAATATTAATTTGAAAATAAATTTAAAAGATAGCAATTTAAAAAATATATATTTGATTATTTATTAAATTTACTTCACTATTAATTTAATTAATATTTCTAAAAAAATCTCTCAAGTTTTTGCCTTGATTTCCTAAAAATCTGTATAAAGCAACGTCCGACTCATCGCTTGTAAACAGAGACGATGTCAAACATAATTGGTTGAACAGTATTAGAAAAAAAACTCGTATTCCTGACACCCAAGTTATATGAACTAGCACATTGCTCAGTATCTTGTATCGTAACAAGCCTAATTGAAATGGGCCCACAGATCGTATGAAACGGTTAAGAAATCATACATTTTCTGGAATTAACTTCATACTAATAATAAGAGTTAATTTCTATAGCGCAGTTTTGTGAAGGTTAACCTCAAGTGCGCTTTAACCTAAATAAAATTCAGCCTCTTGCTTTAGCTTCATCAGAATTCTGTCGTAAATACTGTAATAGTGATCTAAATGTATGACCTAACACATTAATAATAATAATAACAGAGCATTTATATAGCGCAGTTTTGTGTTGTTTCACTTCAAGTGCGCTTTACTATAAATAAACTTAAAAATGATTAAATAACTCCATTCAGTGGTATCCTACAGTGCTACTTTTACATTGTATTTATACATTCTTAACTTATTACATACATTCCAGCTTATTCTTAATACTACTCCTACAGTACTCCTTAGGTGCATATTCATAAAAAAATTACAAAATATTATACAGTATACATATGGCTATACAAAAATAACACATTCACAATATTACTACAAAAATAGTAACATTTTAAAACAGGAGTCGGGTTATGTTCAGCAATAACGTACTTCACATAAAAAATTAAAAATATATATATACGGAGGAAACCGAAACCAAACAACTACCAGAGGCTTGAGGAAATGACTTTTTATAATAATTGTACAAGATTCGTGTATTAAAATACCGAAGGCCAAAATACCCATCCAAACTGAATGATCTATTTTTTTTTAATTAAAGGTTTAGTAAATATCTAGTACGGATGAGTATTTTTTTTTTTCAATCCAAAGTTCAGTTTTGTATGAAACAGGCACCGCAGCCGTTCCCCTTAAAGAATAAGTAAAAAAATCACATATCGGTGCGCAAATGCATCCACAGCCAGCAACACTGTAAATAACTAAATGTGTAAAAAGTATTAATGTCTATTAAAAACTTCTTAATCTTTTTAAGTATATTTTATAAATATTCTCCAGTCTTAAAAATTATAATACCAGCTCTTCTTTTGCCACCAATCTTCTAATACATGTAACACCAATGGAAAAGGAGGATAAAATAGCAAATGTAAAAATCATTTCTTCTCTTAGCTTAAATTTTCTAATAAGACTGTGTTCATCTGAAACGACCTGCCAGGTAATTATGTTTTTCTGTATCTGTTTGTACATAATTAGATAAAAGATAGGAAATAATATTAGCGCTATACAAATCATCCAATTATTATTATTTATTTATTTAAGTAACAGAAATAGAAAACCAATAAACTCACCCGCTCCCCCGATACATTGTCGGTGAGTTTAAATGTTTGTGTACTGGTAGCTTGTAGGATAGATTGTCGGCCAGATAAACCATTCGGTTCAATTGCCAGAAATACAGAAGGACAGATAATTTGACGATAAACACTCTGCCCACAGCTAGCTAAATAGTTTGATTGGTCGAGTACCTAACCGAGTAACAAAATACTCATTGTAACGTCGATTTCTAATAACGGCAGTCGTAAATGGATGCCAAGTGCCATAACGTAATATTATTGGTATGTCAGGAAATCAGAACAACAGATTAGTGAGCACGGTGGCAGCAGCTGCGAGCTTTTTTTTTATTAATTTCTATATAATTTTGACATTTTAAGGTTAGGAATAAATATTAAAAAAACATATACTCGTATATATATTTTTTTTTATATGAATACCGCACAAGAGTCCCAACTGCTCCCAACCGTCTGGAGCCAGTGAGACTATTGCATTTCCAATTGGGGAATGTTGTGAGGCAGAAGGTATTGGGGAGGGGAAGGAGAAGGGGAAGAGGAAGGTAGGGAAATAGGTAAATAAATATATATATATATTACAGATTTTTTTCATAGTCCTCACTAGGAGATCCCGCGTTGAGGCGAACTAGGTTTTGAATAAGGGGGTTTCACCTATTTTCAGTAACTTCTATGACGTTGTTTTAAGAAAACTAGTCAGTTCTCTTCTTCTGTTAATTCCTTAAGCCAAGTTTTGCTGGACTTAATGCAATTATTGAATTACTTTGATTGATACTAAGTGGGAGTTTTTGTATAATTCTACAGCTAAAGAAATCAGAGCTTCTTTGTCCAAAAGTAGGATTACACTTACATTTTAAATAAAATGTATTATTTCATTAAATAATTAGTTAAAATGTGGCAGAGGTACGTGATATTATCACATAACGTGTCACAGTATTGATTTTTAAAATGTTATTCTTATTATTGACAGTAAGTTAAGAAAAACGCAGTTTTTTTATAATATGTGCGCTACATATTGCAAAATCTTAACTAACTAACTAAATAACCATCACGCCGTTTCCCCGCAGGGGTAGACATAGAGGAAGGACCGCCAAACAACTCGATCTTGGCTTGCACTTCTTGCTTCATTCACATTCATACAACGTCTCACACATTCTCTTCTGTTATTCCGACTTCTGACATGGCCCGACTCAAGTATTTGATTCACTCGATCGTGCCATGTCTTCCTCGGACATCCCCGGCTTCTTCTTCCATTCATATTCGCGTCATATATTCTCCTTACACTCCTCTCTTCGTTCATTCGCTCTACATGCCCAAACCATCTTAGCGTCCCTTTCTTGATCTTGCTCACTACGCTTACATCAGCCTTGCATTCTTTACGAATTTCAATATTTTTCATACGATGATACATTGCAAAATCTTGTCATGTACGAGTATATTTCATTACATTGATAGTGAATTTGCTTTTGAAATGTCTGGAATGAAATTCGGATCTTTTGGTTCTGAACTAATAATATTAATGTCAAATTTATTTATTCCAAGCACAACATTTTTGCACATAACGCCTTTCTTCGGGTACATTTGGTACATGAAACTGGTACGATACATTAGAATGAGGTTTCATTTTCCTATTATGAGATGAATTGATTTACGTACCTACCTATAATAAAACAAAGTCCCAGTAAATCATAGGTGCAGTGGCGTGCATTGCCCTATGACCAAAGGGAGGCTGTGTGCATTTAGGGTTTGAAGGTGCATTGAATGTAACTTTTTTTATCATATTCCGCTGGTTGTTGTGGTCAACTGAACAAATGATGGCACAAGTTTCTTACCAAATTCATGGAAATATATGTTTTGGTTAGAAATTTGTTGCATTTTGTAGGCACAGCTTTTCAGCCTACATGGAATGCACGCCACTGCATAGGTGTAGATATATAATAGCTGTATGTAGTACATGATAAATAACGAATTCTTCAACGCTTTGTTATCGTGACTCACGCTTAGATATTAACTTCCTTCTGAAACGTTTTTTTGCTTCTGCTGTAAAAATTTTCTTTTGAGGGTTCCTGCCTTTTTCCTAATAATTCTTTATTTAAGAAGGTATGCAGGGGTAGTGCAATTCAATACGTGACATAAGTGTCGAATTATGAAAGTTAAATATATATTCCCCCTTTCTCTAAAAACATATTTTGAAAAATTACAGGAAGGATTGTCAAATCAATGATTTCTACGCTATCTGCAAAGACAAAAACCTTATATATGAAAAAATAACGGCTCGACGATACCTTATATTATTACCAGAATCTTTTTCCAACATCTCGGCTGATAGAAGTACCGGGTTATTCATTTTGTGGTTTCGGAAATTACGAACATGTGTTTTGTATGTTTGGAATTATTTTCTCTGGAAAATGCTCAATTTTTTACACATTTCCATACACGCCCAGTTCTCCTCTGTAACAGGACGCTGACGGACAATTCTGATAATGATGTGGGGTGTCATCGGGTCATGATTTCATGGAACTTTGATAGTAGACATAGGCTTTATATGATTACAGAAACTTTTCACACCACAACCTTTCCCTAACAGCAAACACCGATTTTATTTCCTTTTCATTCACCTGAGAACCGATCGGTCTGTGTATTTACATCTGAAAAGTCGATTTTCTTTCAATAGACCAGCTTCCCTCTTTGAAAACATGAAAATTAGGAAGTCTTCTCAAATATGAGAAAAATAGTAGTCGCGAGTGGCTGATCAAGGCGGCCGAATTTACCAATAATCAAAGTTAACCCCTTTGAGTAAAATTTGTATTTGCTTTTAAATTTTTTTTTTATTTATTTATTAATGAACTTTTTTTATTTATTTTAAAATCAAATACTGGCGTTTAAAAGCTCTGCTCTTTATGTATGTAATTATTTATTATCATGTCTGATTTCTGTTTTGCCCTTCGAATACACTGTCAAACTGTAGCGAACCCACTAGCACATGAAAAATGAGATGGAATTAGGAAAACTATTTGATTTACTTTTGCTTTATGCCTTTCGATATTTTCCAATCGACCTCTACAGTTTACATTTAGAATCAGAGGTCCTCCTAATAAAATAGGTGACCTAAAAAGCGGTGTACCACAATACCAGCGAGCGGTGGTTCCTGCCCCACCTGATTGGGGGGACGTGACGGAGCGGCAGGAAGGCTCACTTGTGTCATCCACATCCTCATCAGGGCCCGGCCAGCTGCGGCCGCAATTACCCCCGCCCGCCCGCTACCTCCTCTCAGCTCCCGCTCTCTGCTCCACTGTCTCCTGTCTCCTGCCTCCTGCCTCCTGTTCTCCTGGCCCGCTCGTCTCTCGAACCCCACATCCCATTGAACGCTGAACCCAGCGTCCCAATGTGTGCGCTGGATTGAGTTGAATGGACAACGGATCGTTTGAATGATGCCAATTCAAAAGCATTGACTACATTTTAAACACCGCCACAGTTATGTTGGTACTGTTGCTGCTGAGACCCCGTCTTAACAGTTTAACTTTTCTTTCTGTGTCATGACGTATTGTAATGTGGAGAGGTTACAACTTATTCATCATGTGCCCATTAGCAGGATTACAGATGATCCAGAACGACTGAGTTTTTCCGTGATAATTTTCTGTAAAATTATGCACGCTCAGAAAGGAAGAAGAATAACAAATTCGGGTTATTTAAGAGGGAGAGGGATTATTTATTAATTCGAAATAATGATAATATATAGCAATACGCTAAACATTATTTTTTTTAAGAAAATATTTATTATATATTTTAAAAAATTAGTAGGCTGTATCAAAATCAAATCAGAAACATGATTACTTATATTTTACAAAATATTAAAAATATGAAAATAATTGCAATCTCTTTCCGGTACCTTTTTTTAATAAACTCAACCAACGTTTTGTACACCGCACTCAAAACAATATTACTGTTAGTCTTTATGAAAAAATGAAACTACCTACTCTTTTTTTCTTCTCGCCATTTTATACAAAAAAAAATTCCAAGTATTTTTTGAAAATACATATTTTGTAAATCGCACGTAGGACAGTCAGAAAAAGTCGTATCTCAGATTTGATTTTGATAAATTCTAAAGCCTATGTAAATTTAATATATTAAAAAAATATTACTAATTAAAAACGATGTATAAAACACCTTAGAATTTGTGTATCTAATTCTTGTGGTGGATTGATAAAATATAAGTGACGAGTCAAGGTTCATAAAGCCCGAGGACCGGGCGCTGTCTGTTCGTGACATCTTGATCCCATATTTCTTCGAATGCTCATTGATTGACATCTGATTGGAAGACTGTTGTAATCGTGATTGTACCTATGCATTTCCCTCTTGCCTTATCCATCTAGTGAAGCTCGAATCAGGCAATAGATTTCTTAACGAATTCAATTCAAACCCGAATTGTAGACCTTTAAGGGACAGCACTCAAAAATGGCCCTAAACTCAAGCAATACCACAAATGGTTTATCTGGAAATTCTATGCGGGTAGTTAGGAAAATTTCTACGAAATACATCCCAAAATATGGATGTTCAATCTAAAATTACCTACGAAATTCATATAGAATTTAAAAGATTACAGTTTGACCACTACTGTCTTTTGAAACCTTATAAATTTTCCTAATTACCCGTATAGAATTTACACTTAAATCATTCGTATGTATTTCTTAAGACAACAACCTGCAAAATGTGTATTTTTGGGTGTCAACACTTCAGTGAAACTTATTGCCGAATCTTGCATTTTGTTCACGAATCCTAATAGTAGCAAATACCGTAGAAATTCTAATACGTGTAGATCTTGACATTTATCATACATTGAGATGTCAACATTCTACACTAACGCCCTCTAGCGGCCCGAGTTGTGAAATAAATTCTTAATAAATTCTGGAAATTGATAATTAAAAAAATAAATATTAGGTAACCTACATAATAAAATTTTACTCCTTTTTGCTCATATACATATATAAATTTTAAGAGGCTATTAGGATTGTATTAACATTTAAAGCCTCGCTGGTCGCGCACTGTCCCAATTGTTTATAAAGAAAATAAAATATTTATTACAACAGCAATTAAAACTAACTAAGGGGTAGGCAGAGAGGACGGACCGGCAAAACAACTCGATCTTGGCATACACTTCTTGCTTAATTCACATTCATACATTCTCTTCTGTTATTCCGACTTCTGGTATGGCCCGATTCAAGTATTTGATTCACTTGATCGTACCATGTCTTCTTCGAACGTCCCCGGTTTCTTCAGTCTGGAAGCCTATAGCCGTGTGTAGCATGTTGTAAGAATTTTGATGTCTATGATATTTGATTACACGGATAGCTTTGTCAAAATGTGATGCATTAAATGTTAATACAATCCTGATATCCCATTTTAAAAGTAAATAAATATATATACATGAGCAAAGAAGTAAAATCACAAGTAAGTTAACTAATACTTATTTTTAGATTTTCTTAGTTTCTATAATTTGTTAAGAGTATATTTCACAGAAAATCTATTAAAATGTAAAAAAAATAAATAATTGTACAACTCAGGCCGCTAGAGGGCGCTAGTGTAGCATGTTGCCATCAAATGTTAAGAACTGGAGGTATTGTCACAAATAGTATTTGGTGTAGGTATCCACGATAATTTAATTTTCAACTAATAAATATTCTCAGTTAAAAAATGTATAAGTGCGTAGTAGTAGCTAATAATAATAGCCCATGCGGCTGTGGTTGCGGCCGGAGTACTGCCGAGTACTGACTGGTGAGTGGTGGTACGTTCCAAGCCGTTTCAGTGTGTGTTCTCGTAATATCAGTCGGTCCAGCATCCGTCAAAACAAGTTTGTTATATTTTATTTACAGAAATATCAGCGGTTGGCGGAGGAAGTCGTACTATTCGCTATTCATTCCCATTATCGGCTTCCGCTCCCAATCTGCCGACACAAAACATTACAGACTTGCGTAAGTCCCGCGCCCGCTTGTTCTCCGTGCGAATTATTATGTCGGTGACCGCAAGGCGGAGAAATAGACGCGGCTAGATGAGCTCTCCGCCTCGAGAATCTAGCAGCGAGCGGTGGAACCAATCAACTGTTCCTGCAGACTGCAGATGTTGGGCTCTAAGGGTAGAATGTAGAATCACCGAGAGAGCATCTTGTGTGACCGAAAAAGGGTTTTTCATTTGGCTCTCACGTGGCTAATAGAAATTAAACTGGTACACAGTCTGACATTTAATAGTAGACAAAATATGAGGGTAATGGTTAAAATGGTATAACCAAAATGGCTCATAGGAAAATGATTGTAATTTTAAATAAAAACACAATGGTCCAAGTGAATATTATCTAGATAACTTAGAAGCATTAGAAATAAGGAAAGCCCAAAACACTAATAGTAGACTCATTAATAATCAAATAAATTTAAATAAAAGTCCAATCCTTAAATTATTCCCAATAAACAAAGTACATACCCTTCCCGGTCAGCAGGCTCTTGCTGATCTCCCACCCGTGGCCCTTCACTAGCCTGTTTGTATCAATCTATAACACATCTTAGTTCATAGTTTAGTTGTATACTGCCCTGAAGAAGCTACAGTAGTAGCGAAACCCGGTCGACTAAAGTATAAATAAAAGTGGTGTAAAACAAAGTTATTGTTTTATTTTTTAAATTATAATGTCACATCACCAAGTTACCGCTTCATATGAAAAAAAAGCATATTTTTTATTTTAACCAAACGGTTTTAAAAAATTAGTGGTATTTTTCGAGAGAATATGATTGTATATATCATATTCTAAGACAACTGTATAGTCAAGTTTTTTTCTTTATTTAACCAATTTCTGAAATTTTATGTATCGAAATACCCATGTATTAGATGTTAGATAAATAAATTTAAAAAAATCAATTTCACAGTTCAAAATTATAAATGAAAAAAAAGAGTTAAAAAAATTAATTACGTATTTTTTCGTTGTTTCTTTAAAACAAACTGTCAAATGCGAATACTTGAAAACATTTGAATGTGAAGAACACTTTTCATGTCGAAGTGAGCATCTTTGTGTTGCCAAAGTAATGACATTTAGAAGTTGCAAAATAATAAATATCTACAATTAAATGCCGAGCTATACTTTTCTTCCGTGATACCAAATTCGGAGTAGGCAAAATTTTAAAGCTCTTAATTTTAAATTGTATAGTAATTACCCAAACCTTGCTTCACCTGCGACTAGACCTGAGAATGTTGGATGTTGTTTTCAGCCGTCATTCTTTGAGGCCTCATCTGACGTTCACATTTCCCGGAAGCCCGACGGGCGTCGGACCTGTCTCCTCCCAATCAAACTGGACTTCGTTTAATATTGTATTCGCTATCATCTGATAATGTCACGTCATCCTGTGAAGTTTTCTACTCTTTCAACTGTCTACTATGTACTCCTCTATCAAAGTAACAAGTATTCATTTAACACACTGAAAAAAAACAATTTCATTATTTTTGTACGCGACCAGACCGGTTTCAATCCCTAGAGTCCTAGAGGATTCTCCGTCTTCGCAATAATATTAATTAATCTATTGTTTCCGGTCGGAAGGTCATAACATCGAATCATTTTAATATACAAACTACGCGAAATGTCAACGCAAACTCAATATATTCACACATATTGTTGGTAGTAGGTATACCAAACAAAATTGCAGTTAGTCCTAAAGATTACGGACAAACATAAAGGTTTGGGTGCAACAAAGCCGTTTTATACAATTGGCATTTTATACAAACGTGCGAACTGCATATTTGCACAAAAGTTCATTGTGAGGAAATCGCATTGACGATCAAAGTAAAGAAATAAGTAGGAAAGAGGAAATGGGGGTGGAAGCGGCTAATGCATAATTAAACAATAGTTTAAAATCCGCTCACCCCATTGTAGACTGTAGAGCTCCTTAGAACTGTGTAGACAGCCTATAGAGGTAAAGGAAGCAATATTTCCTGTGATGCACCGCAGATCTGAGTAAGTATTGATTACGAAGATTGTTCCCACACTGATCAGATGGGCAGAGATGAACTGGAAGCTGAAAGAACTATATATATACACTGGGATTGGATGAGGTGTTCGCTGCCCATTACATCGCCAATCATTCGGTAGTAAATAGAGGACGATGGAACGTCAACAATGTCGAACTGGTACGTGGAATGTGAGAGGAGGAATGGAAAGAGAGATTAATGAATTATGTGACACAATAGTAGGTAAAAGTTTTAACGAATCGGGTCATGTTAATAGTCAAAATAACAGAAGCAATGCAAGGAGTATGTAACAAGACAGAGTTGGGTGTTGTGTTGCGTGACGGTCCGCTCTCTCTGCCTATCCATAAAACATTTATTTGTTATTTTACAGATTTTTGTTTTTATATATTATATAATTTTAGCAATTGACAAAAGGTCACTGCTCAGCTATACATTCCGGGACTCGGAGTGCAGCTGATTTTCACCTGTGCCTCTAGAAATCAGATAAAGTTGACGTTACATATCTTATATAGAATCTATCTATCCATTTAAGGGGGAAGACTCAAATAAGGCGCTAAACGTCACTTCGCAGTATGCTAACGTAAGCAATACAACACATAATTTATCTGCAAATTCTTAACAGAAAGTTACGAAAGAGTCTAAGGTTTTCAGTGACGTAAATTCTTAAACTGTAACCTTTTATATTATATATGAAATACCTACAGTAATTTTAAGTAAAACGCTCGACAGTGCCTTCGCCGTTATGTTAACTGCACCCATTACAAACATATTTAATCAAAATCCTTCCACAATCTCAGAGTAAATAAGATCAAGAACCAAAAGCGTTTATTAAAAATAATTCAGTAAATCTAGATTTTCACTGTAATTCCCTCAAAGTTCAGGAATTTTTAAATTCAGTTCCGTCATACAAAAAACGTATGACAATTTCTGGCCCGCGCGATTGTTGATAAAACGTTTTATTTCGCCGGAGTAAATCAGTTGTGAGAAGTCCTTCAGAGCGAGCGGACGTCGATTTGAAATTCGATATTTCTGTCTGTTTTATGACGAATAGCTGGGAAGAGAGGTGTTAAACTGCCACCGGAATGTAGGAATTACGTATTTTCGATTTTTTTTTGTTGTAATCACATTTCTTTGCAACGTTCTTTAAGATGGTCCAAAAGTGATTAATTTATTATACGGCACAATATAAAAGACCTGCGCACTGGAAAAAAACTGACGGACGTGGTACAGATCTACAAGATTAGATCTTTGCAGGCGGTCAACAGCAAAACTAATGAATGAACGAATTATTTTTAAAATCTTAACATTTTTGTGCCCATATAATTTACAATCTTGACGCCCCTGACTGCATAATAATCGGATGATTTTTTTAGCGCCGTTTTGTATAAGTATGCCGATCTGTGCCTATCAAAATCCATAGTTTTAGCGGCTATTTTGAATTTCTAGATATTCACACCGATTTGGTTAGAAAGCGGCGTAAGTCATGTTAGGGGGGTGCTGAAGTCAAATTTAATGTCAACCTGAGTAATTTCGATGGTCATTTTTAATTTTGAGTTCTCTACCGATTTGGTTCAAAATCGGAATTAAAGTGTTTGGAAGTGAACTGAAATCAAATGCGAAGAATGATAACAAAGAATGTTTTTCTTCATTTCAAATTGTAGAATCTTTATCCTACTTTAAAAAATATTAATTAACCTTCACCGAAAAATTACCCCTTAATTAATAATTTTTTTAAAAATAGCGAAGTGTGTTTTTATTTATTTCTCGCTATTATTTTTTTAGTGTTTAACCAATTTTGACAGTGAAGGAGTAATTTTTCGGTGAAGGTTAATTAATATTTTTTAAAGCAGGCTAAAGATTCTACAATTTGAAATGAAGAAAAATATTCTATGTTATCATAATAACATACAATGTTTTTCTTTATTTAGAACACCTGTATTTCGGACGATATTAGGTCCTTGGAGACCAATTTGTTTTCAAATTGTACCATCTTTAGTCTACTTTAAAAACAATAGATTAACCTTTACCGAAAAATTACTCCTTCACTGTCAAAATTGACCAAAACACTAAAAAATAGCGAAGAATGACAACTTACAAAAAATTCGAATAATTTAGAACCGCTGTATCTCGGACATTATTAAGTCGTTAGAAACGTATTTGATTTCAAATTATAGCATATTTGGTCTACTTTGCTTGGGGGAGGGGCAAGGGGAAGATAGGAGACTTTTGTGAAAATACTCCCTGTTATAGGTATTATTCACCGGCAAAATATCAGTTTTTCTTATTGCCTTCATTGACTTGGTGAATTGTATTCAAGCTTATTGTGTGCGTCTGGAGTGGGTTGTAAATCATCGTTATCTACCTATGTTATATTTTTACTGCTGTTTAGTATACAATATTGAAGGGCGTTTCTAAATCCCAAAAATTATCAAAAGACAAATAATTCTTATTCCCGATTAATAAACGGGATCTAATTCACATCCACCATCTTGGTTCCCAATTCAAATGTAATAGTAGAATTACTTAACCATTAATAAAAACCAAAGCCACTAATAGAATAGCCATATAAAAAGCATCCAATTCATTTCAAGCACCTTGAATCCCCTAGTGGACAATCGAAAAACGGATTCCTTGATTCAAAATCCATGAAAATAATTCCCTGTGTCAAAAAGCTGTGCTTATAAGTATTTCTGAGCAGTTGGTCCACGTTACCCATTTCTATAATATTTCCGAAACTAAAAAAAAAGATTATGCTGTGAAGAAATAAATATGTAAATAGTAACAAAACAAATCTTTTGTAAAAGGGAGGCACTTTGTATGGCTACTGACAATAATTAATATATTATATATAAATTGAAAAAACATATTCTCATCAGTTACCCTATACTATTACCAACAGATGCTAAGTTAAGTCTGTCAAGCTTCTATTTATTTATTTTTATACAGCGAATAAACGAAAAAAATATAGAGCAAATGTTTTTTGTTTCGTATTGCATCAATACGCTGAACATTTTTTTAATCCGCCGTGGTCTACATTATCCACATTTCCCCAATCCTGCTGCCGGATCGCGGTGGTCCGTGGTTTTAAGTTTGAGGCCTAAAATTCCTAACGGCGGTGAATACGCGGTCTTATACTGGACCCTTAATAATGTATCAATTAAGTATGATGTGCGGCTGACTGTGCAGTCAGCTACCATTCGCCGCAGAACTTCTTGAAGCACTGCAGCGATGTCGATCTTCGAATAGATAGTGATAATTTATTCCAAAGTTTAGTAGCTGCAACTATCCTCAAATACAGGGGTTCTATGTCTGGGGAGAACAAGTAAATGGTCTATTTCGCGCGTATGAGCATTGCATTTTATCACATACCATATGTAGGAACCGCCGAATTTATGAAATTGTTCAATAATTTTTTTCACTTTAGATGTAACTTCCTTCTGTTTGACATACTTAGTTCATTATACCACAATAATCAAAGAAGACAATCTGTACGAGACGTAATGGCACATAAGCGAACGGTAGGGGGCAGCTGATCCCTATCGGCGAAGAGGGCTGGGGGGGGGAGAAAACACAACCTGTATCGATCCCTTGCAAAGGGTAAAAGACACTGACGATAAGACGACTTTTGTACTTTTGCAATGTAATTCTACAGAAAAACCCAATTTGTACAGAATTATGAGTAGAGCTCGAGGCAGTGTCCGTGTGACGATGCTTGATCTGGTTCCAATGAGAGGCAGTAGTCCGATGGTGGTCCAGGGTCAGCGGTGGTCAGAGAGAAACAAGGCGAGTAGAGCGGAGGTGTCGTCGGGGCGAGAGTTGCTGTTGAGTTTACTTAAAGTCGCCTAAGAAACGTTGGGGATTCGGGACTCTCAGCGCTAACGCGTTCTGCGCATGTCCGACGAACAAGCTATCTCGCCTCTCCCTAACACTGCTATCTCGCTCTGACATTTTATTTAGTTATTCACATTCACATTCGCCGTGAAACATACATTGACAAAGAGAGGGAGTCGGGTGATTTGCGGACAGCGATATTTATTTTCCATATGTCCATATTTCCATATGTTCCATATTTCCATATAAATCACAAAAATGCCTTGGAATTTTTATAGATCTCAAAAAAGCGTTTGATAGCATATCTCATGACAAACTTATAATTAAATTAAGCAAAATTGGAATAAATAGTACAGCTCTGGAATGGATAAAAAGCTATCTTTTCAAACGTCCTCAAGTGGTAAAAATAAACGAGGTACTTAGTCATAAAAAACAAGTAATTTTGGCATACCTCAAGGTACAGTACTGGGACCTCTACTTTTTATCATCTATGTAAATGACATATTCATGCAAAAGCTAAACGGAAAAATAATATCTTATGCTGACGACACTGTCATAATAATTGAAGGTACTGACTGGAATTCTATTAACAAGCTAGCAAATACTGATATTAATATATATAAAAATTGGTTCGATAATAATCTACTCTCCCTTAACACTGGAAAAACAAAATTTGTTCCTTTCTCTATCAATAAATTTAAATCAAAACCAGAAATAAAAATTATAATACACCAAAGTAACTGCAACAGAATCAATTGTAATCAAGCATGTTCAATACGTCCAACTTCCAAAATTAAATACCTTGGTGTATATATAGACCAGCATTTTAAATGGAAAACACATATTTGTGAACTTGTTAAACGAATTAGAAAATGTATATATATATTTATAAGACTAAGAAATATTCTTAGACTAGAAAACCTAAAAAGAGTGTACTATACAATTGTTCAGTCTATTTTACAATATGGAATTATTGGCTGGGGGGGAACATATGATAATATTTTAAGTCCACTTAAAATAATTCAAAGATTGATAATAAAGGTAATTTTAAAAAAACCATCAACATTTTCCACTGAAAAGCTTTTTACAATATTCAATGTACCTACAGTAGATAAAATTTATAAAAAATATGCAATTATTCAAATCTTTAAAGAAAAAACGTTAAATAAATTACAATTTAATATATCCACAAGGTATCAGCAAAACATTAAAATCCCGCCATTCAATACTAAGCATACGCAAAACACATACCTATATCTAGGAATAACCTTTTTTAACAATCTGCCATCTGATCTTAAAATTATAGAAAATATCCATGAATTTCAACATAGATTAAAAAATTACCTCA
>JAHDVE020001557.1:67186-92942 GCA_022606495.2 Halesus radiatus | reverse complement strand
TGAACCGCTAATCCGACTTGGCTCGTGTGACGTCACAGCCATAGATTTCGTGTGTTTTGGTGGGCTTTAAAAAATTGAAACTTTAACAATTATTTTAACCATGAAAACGAACTTTAAAAATTAAAAAAAAAAAAAAAAACCGAAAATTAAGTTAGTATGTAATTAATTAAGAAAAAAATGGACTGGAGTTCATTATTCTTTGTTCTTTTTTTAATACCTATGCTTGAGAGGTATTTACTGTTAAGAGGAATCTCATGATGTGCTGGATAAGTAATCAGAGAACAAGTCTCTAACTTCTTTACTTTGCTGTTGTGGAATGATAGGCCATGTGTTCCGATACAGTGGGAGATTTTATTTATGTCTTAATAAACACCATATTTTGTTTATCGGATTCCAATCGAGCAATAAGTGTTATGAATAAAACTAGACACTTATTTTCTCTTTTGCGGAATAATGGATCAATGGATCTTGTAGCGTTTCCACGCACGAACATTTTTCTTTCGTTATATCAATTAAAGTCGCCGAATACCACGTTGGAAATTTGGTTGATTAGGTTACTTTCTTTGGAACCAGATCTTCTATTAGGACATCAATACCACAGTAATCGCATCGTGTGTATTAACGACAGAAGACCAACCACTATTTCTGAGAACACCGTTGACTTCTTCACAGTTAACTTAATAAATCATTCGAATATCTGGCTTTTTATGATGGTAGCGGGAGGGGAATATTGAGCTCAACTATAATGAATGTATGATGTGAATCTTTGATAACATTATTGACTTCTTCACAGTTAACTTAATAAATCATTCGAATATCTGGCCCTTTATGATGGTAGCAGGGAGGGGAATATTGAGCTCAACTATAATGAATGTATGATGTGAATCTTTGATAACATTATTGACTTCTTCACAGTTAACTTAATAAATCATTCGAATATCTGGCTTTTTATGATGGTAGCGGGAGGGGAATATTGAGCTCAACTATAATGAATTTATGATGTGAATCCTTGATAACACCATTGACTTCTTCACAGTTAACTTAATTAAATCATTCGAATATCTGGCCCTTTATGATGGTAGCAGGGAGGGGAATATTGAGCTCAACTATAATGAATTTATGATGTGAATCTTTGATAACACTATTGACTTCTTCACAGTTAACTTAATTAAATCATTCGAATATCTGGCCCTTTATGATGGTAGCAGGGAGGGGAATATTGAGCTCAACTATAATGAATTTATGATGTGAATCTTTGATAACATTATTGACTTCTTCACAGTTAACTTAATAAATCATTCGAATATCTGGCTTTTTATGATGGTAGCGGGAGGGGAATATTGAGCTCAACTATAATGAATTTATGATGTGAATCCTTGATAACACCATTGACTTCTTCACAGTTAACTTAATTAAATCATTCGAATATCTGGCCTTTTATGATGGTAGCAGGGAGGGAAATATTGAGCTCACCTATAATGAATTTATGATGTGAATCTTTGATTACCAGAGCAGATTCGGCAGCAGAGACGATGACTGTAATTTTACAGAGCACGAGATCTGAAATTCGTTCTTAGCTTTAGAAATTGAGTTATATACTGTGTTCAATTGGAGAACGAAAGGCAACTGGGAGGGTAGAGGCACAAATATCGATACTACGTGGTTGAAATGTAGAGTTCCGACACACGTTTGACATATTTAAATTGTCCAGTTCCCCCTATTTGTGCGCAATATAGCGCACATTTCACAATATGGACATTCTTCACAATACCGAACCGAAGTAATACGCACGACCACAAATTGATGCACGAGTATAAAATGTATCGGAGCATCTCCTGTCCCGATCCTATCTTCCTCTCTCCCTCCTTCCTTCTTATTTTATTTATTTATTTTGTTAGCCTCATAAATAAAACATCTCTATTTAACCACTGTTAGCACAAGAAACTTTGTTGGCTTACCTTTTATTAAACTTCCTTTGTATATATACGAGTATATATTTGTATTACTAGCTGTTTGTTTCTTACAAATAAATAAATATTGTAATTGCCTATTACTAGAAAAATGTCATTTCAGATATGGCAGTTGTGTGACTATTGATAGTAGAGAATTGCTGCGAATTAAATAACTTAGGAGTAACTCCGGGTAGATATGAGCAACAAATGTGAATATTCGTTTTTTTTTAATATGAATACCGCACAAGAGTCCCAACTGCTCCCAACCGTCTGGAACCAGTGAGACTATGGCATTCCCAATTAGAAAATATTGTGAGGCTGAAGGTATTGGGGAGGGGAAAAGAAGGGGAGGAGGAAGGTTGGGAAATACCTGGCTATTCAGATCTGATTACCAAGCACGGATGTCTTAGTAATACCAAGATTCATATATTCCCAGCTTCCGTTGCACTTGATTTTTCAGACCGAACTTTAAATTTTTTTTGGCGGTAATTAAGGGTACTCGTACTCTATCTTGAGAATGCTGGCGTGGATTGGTTCTAGTGATGAATTGGATGTCATCTTTAATGATTTGTCCAATGTTTGATGCAATCCTTTGCCATGACTACACGATCGCCCAACCTCCAAACTTGAACGTTTGGGCGATTGTGTGGAGGGGTAGTTCGCGCGCGTTGGGCCAACGTTGGCTCGAGTTCGGCGAGTTGGCCCGAGATCTCTTCGGTGGAAAACCAGTTGACCCAACCTTCAAAATAGTTAGCCGAACTCACACAAACCGGCCTCCACACATTGACCGTTCAGTACGAGTTCGGCAGGCGATCCCGACGGACGTGCTGCGCAAACAATAAAACATGACTAATTATGTTTATAATGACGAAAAAATACTCAAATATGCAACTATCTAACAAATAAATGCCCAATTATGCTTTTTGGATATTATGCTAATAATAATAATAATTGGATAATTTGTATAGCGCTGTTTTTCATGAAAAATCATCTCAATAGCGAAATGCATGTAATCCGATGTAAAATCGGGGCTAGATGTTATATTTCTTTGCACTGCAATTTGAATCAGGCTCTGCGTAAAAATAAAATACCGAGCTAAAGCAGGCACAACAGCTATCCGTTATATTTATTTCCGGTATTATAAGTAACTAATGAGAAACGAATTGTGTCAATAATATAAATTTCAGTAGACTTTCTATGAATATCGGTAGAACGATAGATTTTAGCTAAAATAGCAGCACTAGTTTGGAGTTTGTTGTTGGAACGTTGGCCGATTGTGTAGTTGCCAGATTTATAGTCACTATACGATCGACATTGGGCAATTGTGTGGTCGTAGCTTTTATTTTAAATAGAAAAATAAATGTATAAAAAAGATTTTTTTAACACCCATTTCAGTTAATATCAACTAGACATTGCAATCTGGATTCTGATAAATCCGGATTTACAATTGATTTTTCACATAGCTGTGGTTATGTGTTATATATATTTAATCTCACTATCGAAAATGGATTTTTCCCCAAACTATGGAAGCTTTCAAAGGTCACCCCATTACATAAAGATAGTGACAAGTGTCAAGCAACCAACTACCGACCCGTAGCTATTCTTTCCGCACCCGCTAAGTCATCGGAAATGATTATCCACAAATATGTTTATGCCAAAGTTGAACCATTTTTGATAGAGCAGCAAAATGGATTTAGACATGGCCGATCAACCACTACGAAATTATTTATATTTATAGATTACGTCGCGAGAGCACTCGATAACAATGAGCAAGTTGACATATCATATCACGACTTTGCGAAGGCTTTCGACAAGGTTGACCACTTAGTTCTCCTAAGTAGGCTTGAAGATATTGGTTTTTCTGAAAATTTATTGAAACTGTGAAATTTATAGAAATTATTTTAACAGAAGAGAACAATTTGTATCTTACGGTTTATACAACTCCGGCACAGATCCCACATACTACCACAGGATCAAATTTAGGACCACTATTATTTTTAATTTTTTTAAATAGCATTAGAAAAAATATCAAATTCGTCCGTTTTTTACTTTTTGCCGACGACATTAAACTGTTCATGAGAATAAGTACGTTAGAAAACTGTAGGCAACTTCGAGAAGATATTAATGGAATTATTGACTGGAGTTTTGCTAATAAACTCGATTTTAACATTAAAAAGTTTTCAGTTATGTGCTTTACAAGGTCACACATGACTGTATACTTTAATTACAAAATGAAAGTTACGTGTCTGAAACACACGATGACTTGTAACGACTTGGGAACTGTGTTTGACGCTCGTTTAACATTTCACGCTCACATCGAAAGGACCTGCAAATCAGTCACAAAAATGTTGGGTTTTGTCATACACAAGGAGTTGACAAACCTTGCAGTTATAAGGCTGCTTTACTTCAGTTCAGTGCGTAGCATTCTCCAGAGTGGATCTCAGGGATGGGGGCCAGAGGACACCGTCGATGGTCGAGAAAATCCAAAAGAAATTCTTACGATTCCTCTACATGAGAGAGTTCGGTTTTTACCCATGGCTGTTTGCGACAGCTTTTATCTCGGGAATGCTGGGTATTAGCAGCCTAAGTTCTAGGAGAGCTATAGCATTACTACTTATGGCTCATAAACTATTGAACGGTGTATTAGCAATACCTGACATCCTGGCTGAAATAGGATTTTATGTCCCTGATAATTTCACGCGAGGCCGCCAACACAGGTTCTGTTTATTCCCAGGTGCAGAACTAACTTACCAATGGTGATGCCTCTGGGAAGACTTACTAGGTTAATTAACTGCCTCGAAGGAAATGTGGATATTTTTCACAAGACCTACAATAATTTTAAGCACGAACTTATTATGTTATAATATTATGTTCCTACTTATAACTCTGTGTAGGTATTTTTGTTTTACCTCTCTACCTGTGTTATATAATTGTGCTAACTATATTTCTCTAATTTTTTATCGCTTTTGCATTGAATTGGTTTTTATAACTGTGTTTGCAAAATAAATAAAAAAAATAGGTTATATACAACGCAATGTGATATGAAATGAACGCGTCCAACAGGCTAATAGGCATGCAATACTTCATATTACTAGTATGTGCACATTTCTAAGATATGTTATTGTAATAAAAAGGTTATTGACCCAATCACCAAATATTCACAATAAGCACGGATACATGATCTAGTATTAAAATGTATGCTTATTATTCATATAGAAAAAATAATATTAAATGTAAGAAAGGGAAAGAATATGAAAACGTTATTTTTCGGTGAAATTCGCATTATTTTGGCGAAATTCGCTTAATTTTCTTGAAATTTACGTGATTTTTTAAGGCATTTGGTACTTTGCAACAAAAGTGATGTTTCTTTAGGTTGTTGTTTTTTTTTTAAATGCCTTATTGTTATTCGAAAAAATAATGACGGTACGGGGAATTTACGACACAAGGTCAGCTTATTTCCATTCTATGGATATTCAAGTTTATCAAAATCACAGATAAGAATTATTTAGGACGTACAATAATATTTTATTATTTGAAAATGCCAGAATATCACGCGATAAGATAATGACGGTACGGGCATTTACGACACAAGGTCAGCTTCTTTCCATTCTATGGATAATCAAGTTTATCAAAATCACAGATAAGAATTATTTAGGACGTACAATAATACTTTATTATTTGAAAATGCCAGAATATCACGCGATAAGATAATGACGGTACGGGCATTTACGACACAAGGTCAGCTTCTTTCCATTCTATGGATAATCAAGTTTATCAAAATCACAGATAAGAATTATTTAGGACGTACTTATTTGAAAATGCCAGAATATCACGCGAAAAGATAATGACGGTACGGGCATTTACGACACAAGGTCAGCTTCTTTCCATTCTATGGATAATCAAGTTTATCAAAATCACAGATAAGAATTATTTAGGACGTACAATAATACTTTATTATTTGAAAATGCCAGAATATCACGCGATAAGATAATGACGGTACGGGCATTTACGACACAAGGTCAGCTTCTTTCCATTCTATGGATAATCAAGTTTATCAAAATCACAGATAAGAATTATTTAGGACGTACAATAATACTTTATTATTTGAAAATGCCAGAATATCACGCGATAAGATAATGACGGTACGGGCATTTACGACACAAGGTCAGCTTCTTTCCATTCTATGGATAATCAAGTTTATCAAAATCACAGATAAGAATTATTTAGGACGTACTTATTTTAAAATGCCAGAATATCACGCGAAAAGATAATGACGGTACGGGCATTTACGACACAAGGTCAGCTTCTTTCCATTCTATGGATAATCAAGTTTATCAAAATCACAGATACGATTTTTTTAGGACGTACTTATTTTAAAATGCCAGAATATCACGCGAACAAAATTTTTCGCGGTTATTTATCCGAAAATTGCGAATCTCGCGTTATTCGCTTGGAAATGTCCCAATTTTTTTTTTTGCGTAAAAATACAAATTTGGATAAGCATACTAATTGGTGTGCTCGGAATTCAATGAAATCCCTCTTGACATGTTCAGAGTTTTTACTTGTCATTTTTTGTTGGTCTTTTAACGTTTTCACGAAATCTGCATTTTCCGACACCTCTCCGGATTTGCAATCTCTAATATCGACCTATTCACGATAGCAAAGCAATTAGTCATGATTTATGATTTGTTTAGATACTATGAGAATCTAACGTCAATGTAACTAGATTCGTATGAGTGTTCTGATTGTCAATTTGAAAGAGAAAATCAGCGTGTTAAGTTATCAACTCAATTTACCCATCAAAATGGAATATTATTTAAATAAAAAGAGCTCGAAAAACGTATTTAAATTTATTCAAAAACGGGGGTTGCAGGAAATGCGTTTCGTAGTTAAACAGTCCAGTAGGAGTAAAGAAAATATAACAGGTATGCACACTCTTTAGATATCATTTTAAATATTCAGGACTGGTTAGCGGTCGAGTGATCCAAAACGTCAGGAGTCCCAACTAATGGAAAAACAGTCAATTACTTAAAAAATTAATTTAAAATTACTTTGTATGCACCACTTTATTAATATATACATATCGACATGTTTCGAAAGCGATGCTTTCTTCATTAGGAATGTATGATATATATGTAAGTATGGACAAATGATCAACATAGTATATATACAGAAAAACACATAAATAATAGGTGTAATATTAATCGGTAGGGTTGAATAAATTGGTAGTCAATTCGTACGAATGTGCCACGTCTAGATTGCCGCAACGGAATACTCGTATGTGCAGGTCTCCCCAAATACTAAATTAACAAATTGTAATCAGTTTTCAACGAGACAGCGAGATCAGCTATCGGGAGGTTGAAGGAACCAAAGCGCACACCTGATACTCAGTTCGGTGATGATGCCGCAGGAGAATCAGGACTTAAATCCTGGAATGAACTGCAGCACTACTTAATAATGATCAAAGCCTCCAAAACATTCAGACCTAAACCGAAAACTCATCTTTTCTGACAATTATATCCATAAATTGGAGAAATGCACCCGTAAATAGCTTAGCTAGGCTAGCCGGTTATTACTTACCTAAAGTCACTTATAGAAAAGTTTAAAAAATTACGCATCGGTGCACAAATGCGTCCTCGGCCCGCAACACTGTAAATAACTAAATGTGTAAAAAAATGTTAATATCTATTAAAAACTTCTTAAGCTTTTTATGGTCATTTTATAAATATTCTCCAGTCCTAAATATTATACATTTTTCAAATAAATACCAATTCTTTCTGTGCCACCAGTCTTCTAATAAATGTAACATCAATAGAAAAGGAGGATAAATTAGCAACTGTAAAACTATCATATCTTCTCTAAGCTTAAATTTTCTAATAAAACTATATTCACCTGAAACGACCTGCCAGGTAAGTATGTTTTTTAAAAACTTATATATATTAACTTATATATATATTCTGTAGACGACTTAAACTTAAACATAGGAAAATAGTTCAAAATTTGTGGTTTAACCAAAAGTGCTTGAAGTATTATGTGATTCCGAAGTACGTACAGATCTCCATCAAAAGTACATCTGCTGCAGCCATAGCCACTGTGTTGAGAGCACAGAGGATATGGCTGCAGGAAGAAACAAAGGAGTGCTGTCGGAAACGGAACACGTTGCTTCACTACATAAATGTTATCCACTCCGAATTAACATTAAAAAACGCATGGGAATTTGATACCCGTGATCACATTAACGGAATTATATTTGAAAAATTTAAAATACAACAAAAGAAACTTAAAAATCTAATTGATACCAAAAATAAAATTACGAAAATAACCGAGATTCCAACCGTCCTAAATATTGAATTTTATAAAAAAACTGTAAATTTGTCAAAAATAACATTTGAAAAGGAAGAAAACAATTTGTTAAATAAAAGCTTTAAATATAAAAACCCCTAGCGAAGTAATACGTAAAGAAATAGAATCATTAGCTATTGACACCCAAATGTCTCTGCGTAATGTGGAAAATAATAATTTAACAAAACACGTCACGGCAGTTATTTTAGAAAAAACAATAAAAACAAAAAATAAATATTCTATCAGTACAGAAACCCAATCATTAAATGAAATCAGAAATAAAATAAAAATAATAATCTAACAATAACCAAAGCTGATAAAGATAACTCAATTGTAATACTCGATAGAATAGACTGCATTAAAAAGGTGGAAGACTTCTTGTTACCAGAAGATTTTAAAATTTTGCCTAAAGATCCAACCAATAAAATTGTTAATAAGGTTAACATCCTTATAAACGGTTGTAATGTCATTTTTCCCACCGAATGGTCCAAGAAAAACGTCAGGGTTATGAACCCAAGAGCTCCAGCTCTGTATGGCCAACCTAAAATTTACAAGGAAAATATTCCCATAAGACCCGTGGTATCTTTCATTAACGCTCCGACAACAAAGTTGGCAAAAAGACTTAACTTCATATTAAAAAAGATACAAATTTTTCACCACGTTACAGCGTCAAAAACTCGACAAAACTAGTAAATAAAATTAAAAATTTCATAACTGTCAATTCATTTCTTTGGACGTAAAATCCTCATTTAGCAACATCCCCATTAAAGAGTGCCTTATAATAATTTAAAATATGTTTGAAAAATGAAATATCAACCCGGTGATAATAAAAGAGTTATTCCAACTCATAAAAATTTGTGTAGGAACAAATTCAATACCTACTATCAACAAAATGATGGTCTTCCCATGGGATCGCTGTTAAGTCCACTTCTAGCAGAGATATTTATGGATTATATTGAAAACATAATCCTTAAATCTCCCTTAGCTAAATACATAGTATATTACATCAGATATGTAGACGATATCCTCATATGTTGGATAGGCACCAACCGACAGTTAGATATCTTCATTAATTGGGCCAACACCGTTAATAATTAAATCTGCTTCACAGTTGAACATGAGATCGAAGGTAAAATAATTTTTTTAGTTCTTACAATTGGTAGAAGTAATAATAGACATACCTTCGAAATGTTTAGAAAACCAACTTTTACAGATACAACAATAAACGCAAACTCAACTCATCCTTGGTCTCATAAATTATCAACGTACCATTCAATGGTACATAGACTCGTTAATATTCCTCTAGATAAAATAGCGTACGAAAAATAAAAGGAAACAATAAAAACAATCGTGGTTAATAACGGCTATGAGGCAAATAACATTGAAAAAATTATAAAAAGCAAGAAATATAAAAATAAAATCAATTTAATATATCCGGTACACAATAATAAACTTGAAAAATATGCATGTCTGGAATTCCTCAGTCTAATATCCGTAAAAATTGCAAAAGAAATAAAAAAATGTGCTTTAAATATAGCTTTTAAAACCAATAATAATATAGGAACAAGCATAAAAAACTCAACAAGTAAAAATCCCAAACATAATAATAGTGGCATACATGAATTAAAATGTGACCACGCCGATTGCAACGCTACCTAAATGGGGCAGACGGGAAGGGCTTTCTCAACTAGATTCAAAGAACATATAAGATGTTATAAAAATAAAAGCACTTCTTCAAAATTCGCAGAACATCTTTTAGTAAATAATCACGTCCCGCTTGACAACAACAAACCTAAACCCTTACATATAGAAAGAAAGGGCCTAAGATTAAATTTACTTGAACAATTAGAAATTAACAAACGAACGAATGATCCTTATATAACATTAATTAATAAAGTAAGGAAAATTATATACTCACCGCTTCTCAGTATGTTCACATTATTAAAACAATACAACACATTTAAATGAATCAATTAAGAAAACATTGTCAGTTAAATACGAGTAAAAACACATTATAAATGGGAAAACCTCACAGAATTCAGAATTTTAATTACTTCCTAACTAAATCGGTTTTACCGATAATTAATACCATCCATCCATCAAAGGAGTGGGGGTAAATTAAATCATATAAATAAGTCGTCGCAATGTGGATTAACCTCAGTTTGAAAATGGCCTTAAACGCCGAAGTATGTTTTTCTCTATCTGTTTGTGGATAATTAGATGGAGGATAAGAAGTAATACTTGTACAGCGCCCTTGACGTGATTTTTCACAGAAACGGTGATATACAAATCATCCAATTATTATTTTTATTATTACTATGTGTTCATTGGACTTCATCGACAGTTTTGGGGGATCGTCCACGCGAATTTGAATTATTGACACATTTTTGGGTTATCTTTAATTCGTGATTCACTTCTCAGATTAATCTTATCGACGTTGAAGTTACTGGATTAATGATATCCCTCCCGCTGCAGCTCGTCACTCTATAATCGCGTTAACGGTTATCATCGGGTTTGGCAGGTACCAGACAACATCCGATCCATAGTCCACAGTGCAATATCTAGACACGATTTGCGTTATTACGTTTAGATAGTTTTTTCAAATCGGTATAGATCAGGGATGTTCACGGACAGCTTGACATACGTATCTGTGCAATATCTAGACACAATTTGCGTTATTACGTTTAGGTACTTTTTTCAAATCTGTATAGATCAGGGATGTTCACGGACAGCTTGACATACGTATCTGTTCAATGGTGTAACCAATTTTATTTACCGACCTTTCATTTGCGCTTTCTTTACTTAAGAAGGATATAATTTAGAAAGTAGAGAACAATTGCATTCCTTTCCCGATACGCATTTTTTAAATTTTTTTTTTTGGGAAAATAAACAGCAAATCCATAATTTACATATATATGGCAACAAAAATTATCTTGGCAATTATAAATATTATTATTATATATTTAAAGTGTGACAATATACAGTTTTATATCAGTTAGGTTAAACTACTTCAGTCGGGGATCATAGGAGTGGGATAAAGGTACAAAGGACAAGAGTAGATGGAAAGGTGGTGTAAGTTATCTAGTTTGAGAGCGGTCATGTAATGGATTTTAATTTAACATCACTTATAGTATTATATTTTAAATAAACTTTTCCATATTTTTTTAATCCTATTATTTTTTTGGGGAAGATTTAAAAGAAAACCCTTCAAAGCATTTTTTGAGGATATTCAACATTTTAAAATTATTTCAATATATCAACGTAGGACGGTCGGAAAAGGGTCATATTTTTGATTTGATTTTAATATGTAGTAATTGTTTTTGTTTTCACAATGAGCAAACACTTAGTGGATTGACATGGTGAATTAAATGATAAAATTTTTAATCCACTTTTATATTAAATTGGAATAAAATAAAGTGTCCTTTTTATTTAATTTAATTGAAATATTTTTGTCTTTAAAGCATCATGTTTATCGTATTGCGTAATAATATATGATCATTATTACGATTTAATAAATAATTCCTCTCCGACGTCCCTCTCTCCTTAAACTATGTACGCACAAAACACATATTTTTGAACTGTAAAGTAATTAGTTGTCACTGATTGTGATTTATCTAGATTGCTGATGACCGATATTCCAATATTTAAGTACAATTTTTGAACTGTAAAGTAATTAGTAGTCACTGATTGTGATTTATCTAGATTGCTGATGACCGATATTCCAATATTTAAGTACAATTTTTGAACTGTAAAGTAATTAGTAGTCACTGATTTATCTAGATTGCCGATGACCGATATTCCAATATTTAAGTACTATTTTTGAACTGTAAAGTAATTAGTAGTCACTGATTTATCTAGATTGCCGATGACCGATATTCCAATATTTAAGTACTATTTTTGAACTGTAAAGTAATTAGTAGTCACTGATGGTGATTTATCTAGATTGCCAATGACCGATATTCCAATATTTAAGTACTATTTTTTCAGATGTCCATGTGGGTTTCAAATTACAGAAAATCGAAATAAAATAAAGATTCCTTTCACAAAATTAGAACATTTTTTTGATATTATTGTGTGAATTTTCTCACCCTTACGAAATTTCACAATCACAACCAGACGTCAAAAAAATAAGACTCGTGCATTCCCCATAATATATTTTCATTGTGTTAAATCAGATTAAATCTTATCTCGTCGATGTACAACCGGCGGCCCGCGAAACAATAAAACTGAAAATAATTTGGCCCTCCGTTCTATAAAGATTGTGCATCACTGCTGTAATAGATGTACCTAATATAAAAGTGCGTCAACATAACATCGCTAGAGAGGTATTCAAAATAAGGGATATATGGCATGGAAATGTGTCGATCAAACTGCTATCAAAGCGACTATGCAATGAAAGTTATGCGCTCGGTGTGTAGTTAGAAGAAAAGGCGGAGTGCCGCTGTGCGTAGATGCAATTTGCTGTAGTACATGTGAATGGTGTTGGCAGCACGCGTAGTGCGCAGGTTTCATTCAATTTTAAATAAATTAATTAATTAATTGATAAACTAAAGTTCTTTAAAACTTAAGACAAGATTTTTGTGCATAGTGCAAAGGGTAACAATTATTATTTTTATAAACAATTTATTAAAATATAATAAAAACAGTAATTATTGAATGAAACACGAGTATATATTGATTAACTTGGCGGGTTTGCGATAAGCCGACGTAGCTCAACGGTAGAGCATCTGACCGGACATTAGAAGGGTGCGGGTTCGAGTCCTGCCGGCGACATTTATCTTTGCTCGGAAGGTTTTTCAATTTGGATGAGTGTTTTAGATTAATAATTATTGTTTATAAATTAATTAATGTTTATTCCAGATCTCGGAGAGGGTGGTGGTAATATAAAATGTCTATCAAAATATAACAAAATATTAAAATATAAATTAAAATTTAAAAATATATGTTTTTTAAATCTAAATCATCAGGAATTGGCTCCATCGCTCCGTCCCTGTCAGATAATAACGGCGTATTGCCCGTCTCCCTTGTTTCTATTATCTATGGCTGGAATAATTAGAATTAATAATACTTTTTCTGAATTTTGTACAAACAAATAACAGGATAAGCTGGAAATCTCGGAAACGTAACTTTAAGAAAGCTTTGACTGCTCAACTAGGGACAAATCCCGTTTTAGGACAGGCAAATTGACAAGTTTAGTTCACATTAAGTGTCATTATACAAAAACAGAAGGGAAATAAGCTAGTATTGACATACTCGTAGTATGGTAATATAATATTACTCGGGATGCAGCCCGAAGAGGATGCAGCAAATAGGTAATAACATATTAAATATATTTTATTCAGTAAGTACAAAAAGTAACTTTAGTAAATTGTTTATAACCAAATGTTTGTCCTTTTTCCTTTTCTTGTTTAGGCTTTTTAATCCACTTAAGATATTTTCTCAAAGAGCACAAATAAATTTGGTAAGGTAAATCAAACCATGAAATGGTAATAGTAATAAGGCCAAAGCATTGATTTTGTAATCAACCTTTGTTTGATCTGATGTGATTTACCTAACAGCCGGTACCTACTCTCCTACCCGATTACAGCGCGTTATCTGCAAGCCGAAATAAACACAAAATAATAGCAAGTACAAGTATATAGTAAAAATAATCGCTACTAAAAATCAATTCCTCCATTATTCCGAGAAAGGCGTATTTCTGTTTATCTAAATAATTTATCGATTTGCAATCTCTGCGCGGTTAAAATACAACATCACAATTATTTCCAAACTTTGTATTTTTTACACCTCATTAATTTCATATTTTCAATGTTTTTTGTCGCTACCGGTGTGTGAATTCATACCGGTGTGTGTTGTCTGTCTATGAAAAATACGTTATTTTTGTTTACTCAATATTTATGGTTGGACGATTTGATTCTCATGAGAGATCAACAATCAGAATCAATTATAGAAAAAGGCTGACTCTCCTCTAATATATCCATTATAGCGGAACCTTGCTTGTATGCATTAATAGTATCTAACATATGAATGTAACACATACCAAATACCAGGGTAAAATGTAACCGGGAATTTTCTCGCAGACATCCAATACGAACTCTAAGAAGGATATTACGCTGATGTGTACCATAATAATTTATTTAAAAGACCCATGAAAATGTACCTGGTTCTGGTTACCCGTAGCTCATGTAACTAAGGGACAAAAACTGCTATAAAATTCATTTTAGCAAACAAGATGGAAATCACAGGGAAAACACAAAATTAGAAATAACCGTCTGTTCAAATAAAAGCTGACACGAATGACTTTATACATATTTTTTAAAAAACCCATAGATTCAGTAAATAAACACAATGTCGTCTTCCAGAGGGTAATAAACCAACCCGAAAATAGTTTTGAAAGCATTACCGTCAGCAATAAAACAAAATTCAAGTCGTAAATAAAAACAATATTAGAAAGCAGGGGGACTCACTCCAGATTTAGTTTTAATTGTGCCAGTCTGACGAAAATAAAAAGTGGAAAAAGTTACAAAAGTTTTTTAATAAAAAAAATAATTTAGTTCCACCATGAATTGACAGTTTCAAAACTAGAAATAACCATAACCCAGTTTTAAGAGAACGTAACATTTAATGATTTTTTTTAAATTTGAAATTGGTTTAGTTTTAACGGTAGGGCAGTAGGGTGAATTTACAGGGCGGATGGACAATAGTTTGTCGGTTCGGTATATTATGAATGCATCCTCTTCTGACACGTGTCATGTACGCGGAATGCAGTATATACCCAGTACCTATTGAGTAGGTATGCCCACCTAAAATGGTGCATCTCACCTTTCCCTCAGTCGCACAATGTAGTTGGTAGCTAGGTAGGCAGGTACTGTTGAAACAATAAACGGAAGCAGTAACCTATCACAGGTCAATCAATCCACGCGCATAGTTAATTTTTCTTTCCTTCAAACAAGTCAGTGATCGCTTTACTGCTGCAACTAAATTTATTTATTTACAGACAATTATTATACAGAATGATGTGTATGTGCTGTAAATTATTTATATATATAACAGAGCACCGTGAACGCCTCACTAGGAGAACCTGTACTGAGGTGGTCACCTATTTATACCATAATATAGTATTATTGTGAAATTAAAAAATCTTTAATGTAAGTAAATGTTGCTATGTTTGATTTGGTGTAATTAAGTTATGTAAAATATCTGTTCCTTTTGTTTTCATCCGGATCCAGAAGATGTAGGCATGTGATTATATGTGGTATTTAAAATGTCTTTGTCCGTGGGTGGTATATTTATTGGGATTGTAGGGGAATGTGAAGATTAGATGAACATTTGGAAATTTAGCATAAAGTTGTCTAATCGTCATAACGTCTAAAAGCTTGAAAATTTCAGCAGAATCTGTAAACTATGGATGTTACATGAAGAATAATGTAAATTATTGTATTTTGTGCTTTTAATACTGGATCTATACGAATATTAGTTACACTTCCCAAGACAGTAGTCCATATGTGATTATGGATTGAGAAAGACCAAAATATATGGTTCTTAGAATTGTGCGTGGAAAGATTTAGAGAAACATCATTTTTTTTAGTTTGGTTTTAACATAGTCAATGTGGTCAGTCCAACGTAGGTTCGCGTCTATTATGGTGATTCCTAAATTATTTCTTTTACATTGTCGATTTTATGTGGTTTATCGGGATTTTATGCATTCTATTTTTTCTTTTGTAAAATGTAAATAAATTAAAAAAAAATAATACTCTCCAAGATAATTACAAAGACATTTTTTTTACTACAACAAAGACAAAATACAAAAAAAAAATGGCCTGGTGGGTGGGACGTTAGGCCAGCAGTCTGTGGAACCGAGTTCGAATTCCTCAGAGAGTGGCGACTCTGTCCTCTTTCAATACTGGTAATAATGTTAAGTAAAAATATGTATTAATTTAATTTTAAGTATTTTCTATTTTTTATAAATTTACAAAAAAACGGGGAAAAATTTCTAACCATTCCTCTATATACTCTCGCAGATATTTTATCTTAGGTAATATTGCCAAATAATAAAACACATACCCTTATTTATCATTTGATTGATACACAAATTATCCCCAGGTACAGTAGAGTAAAGGAAGCGGACCAAATACTGGATAATGTGTTAATAACAATTGGTAATTTCGGATAAAATAAGTACTTATTTTTACTAGAACCATTACGAAATAAAACACCATTCATTCGGACTAAATCCATAAATAAAGTCTATAACATCTTGGTCTAGTAAAGTCACGTAGGACCCATATAACTCTAGTATCCATTATTAGGTTACACTCCGTTTTTTAGATACAAAGGTCATATTCATAATAAGTACAAAAACACCAACAAAGATATTAAACGCGCTATCTTGGAAAAATTATGTTTGGAGATGAATATTGAAATCATTTCCAACACAAATTAACCCTTGCTGTCTAGTGATAAACTGTACACATGTGTGTGCCGACAACGTAGCTACCTTTTGCAATGCTTTGTTAGTTTCCATTGAAAAAGTTTGTATAAAATGGTTGACGACCCAGGAGTGGACTAAATACTTTGTGCACCACTGATCTGAGAGAACGAACAAATAAATAACGATAAACATTACGATATAATAAATTGATGTACGAGTATTGTACTTTTTCGCATTGTTGTCCCATTAGCCTAAGCCAGAAGTTCGCGAAATAACGTAATAGAAGCGCGGTAGCTCTCCACTCACCAAGTGACAAGTGTTTTATCTAGGTGATAGTAGCGGGTGTTCCGGAAATAGGTCATTCTTTGATATAATCCAGGCAATAGAGGGAAAAGAGACAAACAGTGCTGGAGAGAATCTAGAAGACCGGGACAATAGTCATAGTAGGCACGTTGATTGCCGGCGAGTTGAAGCCAGACTCCAGAACAGGACAAGTAGGCAGGGAGTGTGTGCAGTAAGATAATGGCGTGGAATGTGTTCGCAGAGATGCAGAAGGCGTGGGGGCAGGTGAGCACGGCGGAGACTGGCGTGAAGGCGATGAGCGAGCTGCTGGGCACGGGCCTGCTGGTGCTGGTGGCGTGCATGGGATGCCTGCCGGGCTGGGCCACGGGCGCGCCCCCGCCGGTGCAGTACTCCCTCAGCGTGGGACTCGTCGTCATGTTCGTTGTTCAGGTCTACCACACTTCTATATTACATACTACTTGCTTACTGTTACCTTTCCAATGTACGAGTATTGCTCCTCGCGGAGTAAATGATGACTTAGTGGAGATACTCTGCCCATATTATGTTTTATGTTCACAGCGCTCAACAGATAAATCGATTGAAATGTGTTGTGGGCTTGTCTGGTGTGCCCGAAGTTATGTAACATTTCCCCTATTTCAGATCAAATTTATCTAACTTTCTCAAATATAAAATTAATAGTACGCAAATTAGCATAGACCACACCTGTCGGAATTATCTGTTCAGTGATTTACAGGATGAGCATCTATTGAAATAGGTAGATAAAGAGCACATGTATGACACCAAAAGTCGAATATGGTCCGGTGGAACTTTTCTTTCTATTACAGGATGAGCATCTATTGAAATAGGTAGATAAAGAAAACATGTATATCACAAAACGTCGAATATGGTCCAGTGGGACTTTTCTTTCTATAACATGCGCATTTTATAATCTTACAGCCTTTGAAAATGTTATTTAATATTATTGTGACTTAATTTAGTTAAAGGCTAATAGTAAATTGGCTAACTAGTTTAGTTAGTTACTAAACATCCCCAAGGAAATTACAATTAAAAGTAGATGTACTTTCTTAACTTTAAATTATTATAGAATTTTTTTTTTGAAAATTTAAAAGTAAAATTATTTTGATTTTTAATCGTAATTACCCTGATGATGTTAAGTAATTAATAATACTAGTTCTCAATATATCAGCATTTAAAGAAATATGTGTTTAAAAAACAGTAGAGAAGTTATTTTTCATTATAAATATATATATTTCCACATACCAATTTGATTGCTATAATTACAAGTTCCACAATGAAGACAGTGAATAACTGCTTTACCTCGGGTAATATTAAACTGGCGTTATTTTGTCTGGATACACCCGACAGTGTAAAACTGTCATCATTACAGAAAATATTTTTAATAATGCTTGTTTCGTTTAGGAGCGTTACTTGTTTTATTTCATAATAATAAAGGACTTTATACTACGTATAAATGAATTAATACTTCGTGTAAAGGACTGAATACTTCGTGTAAAGAACTTAATACTACGTTTACAGAACTTATTACTTCTCGTAAATAATTTAATACTTCGTGTAAAGAACTTAATACTACGTATACAGAACTTATTACTACTCGTAAATAACTTAATACTTCGTGTAAATAACTTAATACTACGTATACAGAACTTATTACTTGTCGTAAATAACTTAATACTTCGTGTAAAGAACTTAATACTACGTATACAGAACTTATTAACGGTGTTGGCCCAGTTAGTGAAGATATCTAACTGTCGGTTGGTGCCTATCCAACATATGAGGATATCGTCTACATATCTGATGTAGTATAGTATGTATTTAGCTAAGGGAGATTTAAGGGAGAATTATTTTATTAATTATTTAATAAAATCTGCTTCACAGTTGAACATGAGATCGACCGTAAAATATATTTTTAGATCTTACAATTGGTAGAAGTAATAATAGACATACCTTCGAAATATTTAGAAAACCAGCTTTTACAGATACAACAATAAACGCAAACTCAACTCATCCTTGGTCTCATAAATTATCAACGTACCATTCAATGGTACAGAGACTCGTTAATATTCCTCTAGATAAAATAGCGTACGAAAAATAAAAGGAAACAATAAAAACAATCGCGGTTAATAACGGCTATGAGCCAAATAACATTGAAAAAATTATAAAAAGCAAGAAATATAAAAATAAAATCAATTTAATACATCCGGTACACAATAATAAACTATAAAAAGTTGCATGTCTGGAATTTCTCGGTCCAATATCCGTAAAAATTGCGAAAGAAATTAAAAATGTGGTATAAATATAGCTTTTAGAACCAATAATAATATAGAAACAAGCCTAAAAAACTCAAAAAGTAAAAATCCCAAACTTATTAATAGTGGCACATATGAAATAAAATGTGACCACGCCGACTGCAGCGCTACCTATATAGGGCAAACGGGAAGGGCTTTCTCAACTAGATTCAAAGAACATATAAGATGTTATAAAAATAAAAGCACTTCTTCAAAATTCGCAGAACATCTTTTAGTAAATAATCACGTCCCGCTTGACAACAACAAACCTAAACCATTACATATAGAAAGAAAGGGCCGAAGATTAAATTTACTTGCACAATTAGAAATTAACAAACGAACGAATGATCCTAATATAACATTAATTAATAAAGTAAGGAAATTTATATACTCACCGCTTCTCAGTATGTTCACATTATCAAAACAATACAACACATTTGAATAAATCAATTAAGAAAACATTGTCAGTTAAATACGAGCAAAAACACATTATAAATGTGAAAACCTCACAGAATTCAGAATTTTAATTGCTTTCTAACTAAATCGGTTTTACCAAAACAAAATCATTACCAATCCAAATTTTAAAGGAGTGGCGGTAAATTAAATCATATAAATAAGTCGTCACAATGTGGATTAACCTCAGTTTGAAAATGGCCTTAAACGCCGAAACAGCTGTCACAAACGACTAAAAATACTTGCAGAACTTAATAATAACATTATTAAAGTGGTTTAGATTAAATTTAAAAAAAAATCAATGGAGTTCTACGAATTAAACACAAAAACAATTAATAAATATATACAGAACTTAATACTTCTCGTAAATAACTTAATACTATGTATAAAGAACTTAATACTTTGTATACAGAACTTAATTCTCGTAAAAAACTAATGTTTCAAAGACCCAATTATGTCTGATCACATCTAAAAGGGATAGAAATGACAATCTAGTCTCCTTTAATGTAAGCAATCATCCCAACAAGCCCTCCATTGATATGCTTGGTGTAACTCAAAGTGACCAGATCGGGTATGGGGGCTCCATCGAAGCCAGAGTAAAGGTAGCCTCTCAGAACCTGGGCGTATTGTACAGAGCCCGCAGATACTTTAATAGTACACAACTGCTGACCCTGTACAAATCGCGCCCCACTGTAGAATTTGGCAGCCACTTCTGGTCGGGAGCCCCAAAATATCTGAAAAAAACCCTTGATTCTGTGCAGAAACGGGCGGTCCGTTTGATAGATTCGCCTATCTTAACAAACGGACTGCAATCTTTGGAGCACAGACGTCAGGTGGGAATGCTGTCCTTGTTCTATCAGTATTTTAATGGAAGATGCTCTGAGGCACTAGCGTCATTGATCCCTTCGGCACCGGTGCATAGTCGGGAAACACGCCAAACGAGCGCCCAACATTTGCACACGGTTGGCATTTGTCACATGAGAACGGGTCACTTCTACGACTCGTTCTCGTGTTCAACAGCTCGGCTGTGTAATGATCTGCCGGCCTCTCTGTTTCCTCCATTCTACAACATGGGTCTCCTCAGGACCCAAGTTCACTCCTTCCTATCCTCTTAAAGACCCAACACACAGCATCCCCAAAGATGTTATAGGCCTCGAGGGAAATTATTTCCCTCAGGGTCTCCTGTGTGTAAAAAATACTGTAAAAAAAAACTTAACACTACATATTAAGGACTTAATACTTCGTGTAAAGGACTTTATACTACGCATAAAGGACTCAAGACTTGTAATAGTATTTATCTATGGATGCTCAGGTAGGCCTAGGGGTCCGTAGTGATATTTTTGACACGTTTGTATTGATTAAAAAAAAACGATTAAGATGTAAAAAAGATTTTTGGAAAGAAAAAGAACTGTTCCGTACCCCACAAGGTTCTTCTGATTCAGGTCTAATGGGATCATTGTCACTCAACTGTATTATTGTCTAATGAGATCATAGTCACTCAACTGTATTATTTAGGTGTTTATACACATATTCTAAAGTTCTTTTGTGAAAATTCGAGAGATTCGCAGATAAAATGCTTGCGTGGCTTACCTGTCTAATAATCCCCCTCGATCTGATTAAACTTCTCACTGGGAAAATACTTAGATTGTAATTAATAGAAATAGTGTGACATTTCAAAAACAAATGGCTTATTTTTGCACCGAAACAATTACAATATGCTTATTAATTATGTAATATTAATAATAACAATATGTAATATTAATAATAAGAATATGTAATATTAATAATTACAATATGTAATATTAATATTAACAATATGTAATATAACAATATGTAATATTAATAATAACAATATGTAATATAACAATATGTAATATTAATAATAACAATATGTAATATAACAATATGTAATATTAATAATAACAATATGTAATATTAATTAATGTCCGACTATTCTAAAATGACTATTTCTTTGCTGAAAAAATCAGTATTTTACTCTAACTTTGTTTAACCTTTTCCTTGTGCGATAAATGGTGCTTTAATTATTATTCCTTAACGAAGAACTCCAGTCAAAAATATAATGGCTTTAAAATGTATATATCAGCAAACGCCGATTCTGAATATATAACTTTTATTATTTATAAATGTACGTAGAATTTATAAATCGTTATTTAAAAGTGAATAAAAAATCACCTCATTAACACACCTTGTTATGTTGGTACCATTACATTTGGAACATCTGACGTTACGTGCGCGTTCTGTTTTTGGATTAGTATAGATATTATGATAATGGTAATGCTCAATTCTATTATTATTCTTTGAGTTAAAGTTTCTAAAAAGGTACATGATTTACTTATGTTAAGTTATGGTTTACTATGAATAGAATATAAAATTATGTACCGTAAAGCTCATCCTTGTTTTGATATTTTACATTCCAACCTCAAAACTGATCGAAATCGACCGGCCATAGATTTGGAGCGTTTTGATGGGCTCTGAAAAATTGAAACTTTGAAAATTATTTTAACCTTAAAAACTAATTTTGGAAAAAAACGATATACGAGTATACTGGTTTTTATGTTGGAACATCACTATTGATAAAAAAAATTGGACTGGAGTTCCTTATTACAATTTTTTTAATGGTTCTAAGAAAACATGGTTCCAATTGGAGTGCCTCGGGGTAGTGTTCTAGGCCCTTTAGTATTCTTAATATACATCAATGATCTTTGCGATTTAAAAATTGATGGCAATGTAGTTAGTTGTAGTATGTTAATAATACCGCAACAATGTGTCTCCGACTCCGGGAACAAAGTATTCGCCAAGAATGAGATTTCGTAAATAAAAATATTAAATTTAAAAAAAGGTTTTTTCGGGTCGATATTTTAAATTGTATATGGCAAGTTTATGTTCCAACGTAAATCGGTCATTTTTGGTCTGTGAGCGTGTTTCGTTTACTCTTGACGTAGGTATAGTAAAACGGCCTTAAACCGGACTCACTATACCAATGCTGAACCGGTGCGTAAAAATCTAATAAGTAAGATGGATAATTATTGTATAGGCTTACTTTAACCAGGTATACCTTGCCTTATTTGAAGTCAAATTTTTTTGTCTCTGACGATATCTTTTTAAATTTACTAAAAACAAAAACGAAAAAGGTAGGTATTTGACAGTTAGGGAATTACCTCCACTCCGAAAACGTATAATAGATTTAGCCAAATCATTTTACTTCAAATTAGAACCGAACTCGAATCCCTACATCTCCAACCTCGGCCGCTGGACCCCCAGCACCGACCCCCTCCGTCTCCGCCCAAATTCCATCTCATACCTTAAAATATAAGATTGCTATCAGCAAGTGCAAGTAGCAATACATAAATCTTCACATTTATGCACCTCTAACCACAGTTAACACAGGAAGAAGGAGAAATATTCCCTGGCACTGAACAACAAAATATTACTATACGATAAATATTGAAAAAAAAACTAAAAAATGTCACTGGAGACTAAAATATCATTTACATTTTTTACTCCAAATATGTTCAGGAATCACTGGTTCAAGTAGGTACGTCTCTTAACACCCTGTATATTATTCAATAAGAGTCTAGTGCCGTTTAGAGGCAGGTAATAATTGTATCAACTATTATCATTATGTACGTAAGCGTTTTTATTTATTGTTTATAGACCACTAGCCGATGTGTACACGGCCTTGCTCGGGATTATTTATCTTTTTGGAATAAAGTTATGAAGTTGTGAATTCTTGCTTGTCGTTTGGGTGCCAATTGATTTAACAGCGAAAGTGTATCTCTAAACAAAGAAACATTCATTTGAAAATTTTGTTTCATTCCAAACATTTATTCTTTTAAATATATCTAAATAATAACGTTCTTAAGTAGGTAACCATTTTTTTTCCATTTTGAAAATATTCTACCCAAACAAACCTACTTATTTTGAATACGTAATCTGTGGCTAATCGGAGTGATATAATATCTATGGGCTAACCTCAATACAACACGGAGGGTTCAATGTTTTTCATACTATTTTTAAAACGTTATAGCACCAGTTTTACACATTGGATTTCATTCAAACTACTTTCTAAACCTTCCCGGCAGTAATAAGAACAAACTGTGCTATTTTCAGCTAAACCGGTCGAAGAATTTTCGAGAAAATCGAGGACAGACAGACAAACATAATTTTTATGTATAGAGATTGGATGCGGAAAATAGTGTCAGGTATATTTATGTGGACATGGAAGTATGTCGATTGCATTGGACATGGCACAATGGGGAGATTAAATACCTGCCGTGCACCATGTCCAGAGTCGGTATGAAGCTGAGTTAATGAGAACTCAATGTTAATGCGCGTGGATGGGTGACGGGAGCACTGTCCCGAGCCATTCCATCTTCAGGTATACTCTCAGTATCGCCCCGGGCCCCTAGCACGAGCACAATATCGGTTATTTGCTAACACTAAGTTAAGCAGATTTAGTCGACGTGAACTGTTTATAAATAACTAATACGAGTATAGTCGTTGCAAACATTTTTTGTTTGATTGTTATTTTATGGCTTTCACTCGTTAAGTTAGATTTTAGTAGAACAGATTGTTCTTAAAATTAGTTACTTTTAAACTGGATATAATATTTGGTCAAATAAAATTGAAGCAGATAAGTTACCGAGTAAATTTGCTAATGAATTGTTAATTTGGAGGGAGTTGAGACTTAGAAGGTAGGGAATACTGGTAGGGAGTTCAATTTTAAGTTTTACCGATTAATGCATAAAGTTTGGAAATTGGTCATTGATAAGACACTCAAAGAAATTATGGTCCAGAGTATCCTCTGACTAAGACAAGAAGTGTGACCTAGTCTCATTCGAGTTATGGAGGAAATATATATTTTTGGCATGGGAGTGTATTTATTAAAACAAGGGCTTGACTGGAATAAACGGTTGTATTAATGAGTACTGATGACCTTTTGTTAGAGAACCTATTTTCCATTCAGAGGACCATTGGAGTTTGTATTTACTTTTTAGAATAGGGAAATAATCTCTAACTGGAATAGGAATACCATTTAACGGACCGTGAACAGTGGCTTCCTTAGCAATGGAATCCGCTATTAAGTTTCCAGTAATACCTAGGTGTCCTGGAATTCAAGCCAGGACCACTGACGCATGTGATAGGGAAATGGAATACAGGAGGTCTCTGATAGAGCAGATTAGGGAATCGCTATTAGAATTGAGTGGGGATGAACATATTTTTTGTAGTGAGCTAAGCGAATCTGAAAGAATGAAGACATTTCTAATATTGTGCGATTTGACAAGATGCAGTGCTTTTATGATAGCTATGCATTCAGCCGAGAAAATGGAGCATTCTTTGGGAAGTTTGTGTGGGAGACTCATCTTCCTGTGTGGAACAAACACACTGGCCCTGCAATGGGAATTCTGACTGAGTTTGGAACCATCTGTGAATAATTTTATATAGTTTTCAATAATTTTGTTAAATTCTACATTATTTCATTGAACTGAATTGTTTATATATTTTTTTTTGCTTATTCCTATAAACTGGTGAACCTTGGGATAAAAAGTAAGGCTTTCATATTTTGGAGTTATGGAAGAGGCAAATATTTCAACCCCATCTATGGAAAGAAGTATAAAACCTGATAACTCACTACAAACAGAAAAACAAAATGATCGCCCAAAAACGTTTGCAGATGTCGTTAATGACAATTCTTCACGAAAAATTGAAAATCCTAAGGCAATAGAATGGATTTCTGTGAAGAAAAGGACACTTAAAAAACAGCAACCTCCACCCAAAAAAAAAGTTACTATTATGGGCAGCAACGGAGGACCATTGGAGTTTGTATTTACTTTTTAGAATGGGGAAATAGTCTCTAACTGGAACAGATACAATCTTTATCGATGTGTTTGTGCTAGGGGCCTTGGTGATAGACCATCATTCAGGATCGAAGCGGTGCTTGAAACGGC
>JAHDVE020001557.1:0-67086 GCA_022606495.2 Halesus radiatus | reverse complement strand
TACTATACTATACTATACTATACTATACTATACTATACTATACTATACTATACTATACTATACTATACTATACTATACTATACTATACTATACTATACTATACTATACTATACTATACTATACTATACTATACTATACTAAGATATTATTATTATAGTCCCGGTGGCTCCGGGAGCCGTTGGAACTCGTGTGAGGTATGCACGTACATTTTTTAAAAATAACATTCTTAGTTACTTTATAAAAAAATAAACAGTTATGTTATTTTGTGGATAAGATATTGAAAGTGGATAGTGTTTTGCCATGGATTAGAGTCGGCCTTTAGTATTGCTCAACGCGTGCCTTAGACTGACTGGCTTCAACAAGCCGTCCGTAAAAAACTCGTTTGCCAATATTTGTCCATTTACATAATGTAAATCAGCGATGCACAAGATGCAGCCTGCGGACTTTTCGTACGGCCCACTCGGCCAAACAAGATATGTTCGTCGGTTTCTGTTCTGTTTTGCAAACATGTTTAGCGGCAAACTATAGTCTTCAAAGTTTTCAATCGGCTGTTCAAAATAACAAGCCTTTTTATATATTCTTAAAATGACAGATTCTTATGGTTTGTATTAAGCAAAATTTTAATTATTAAATATAAAAAAAAACACTTTGTTTTAAACCACTGATTTATTTTGAAATCATAACCAACCCCTTTCGCTTATCCCAAGATTCGCCAGGATAAAACTTTAAAGAAAACAAAATACATAGAGTTAGCATATATGTAGTTGAGATATACAGGCAGAAGGTGACACATTATAAAGTGAAACAATGGAACAGTGAGACAGGGATATACTTACATCTAACAATGGGACAACACATAAAATAGAAAGAGACAGAACGTCAACGGAGAGGGAGATTAAGAGGAACGGCTGCGCAGCCTGTTTCATACATAACTTCATTTTGGATTTGTGGCCAAAATACCCATCCAAACTAAATGATATATATATTTTTTAAATTTACTAAGTATCTAGTACGGATTAGAAGTATTATATTTATTTTTGTTTTAAATTATGAAATATATATAGGCCATTAAAAAAAATTTTTTTTCATTATTTTAGATGCATCTTAGAAAATTATTTACGGGTTTATCCTATTTTTTTGAAAAATTATCCTATTTGCTATGTAAATGTGATTACGGAAATAAAAATATTAAAATAAAACATTAAAAAAACCGCTTTTTCGGGTCGATATTTTAAATCATGTACAACAAATATGTGTTCCAACATAAATTGGTCGTTTTTAATTTAATTTAAAGTCCACCATAATGTTTATTTTTTTGTTATTTTATATTTCATTGTATTTTTGAAGTAGACGGGGAATTTTTTTTTTAAATCACCAAATCACCGTTAGGCCCTGTATTTCATAATGTAAAAAAATACTTCTTTTACTAGATATTTACTATCCTTTTTAATAAAAAAGGGTCATTCGGTTTAGGTGAGTATTTTGGCCTCAAATCCAAAATTAAGTTTTTTTATGAAACAGGGCCCGCATACTATACTATACTATACTATATACTATACTATACTATACTATACTATACTATACTATACTATACTATACTATATACTATACTATACTATACTATACTATACTATACTATACTATACTATACTATACTATACTATACTATACTATACTATACTATACTATACTATACTGTACTGTACTGTACTGTACTGTACTGTACTGTACTATACTATACTATACTATACTATACTATACTATACTATACTATACTATACTATACTATACTATACTATACTATACTATACTATACTATACTATACTGTATACTATACTATACTATACTATACTATACTATACTATACTATACTATACTATACTATACTATACTATACTATACTATACTATACTATACTATACTATACTATACTATACTATACTATACTATACTATACTATACTATACTATACTATACTATACTATACTATTCTATACTATACTATACTATACTATACTATACTATATACTATACTATACTATACTATACTATACTATACTATACTATACTATACTATACTATACTATACTATACTATACTATACTATACTATACTATACTATACTATACTATACTAAGATATTATTATTATAGTCCCGGTGGCTCCGGGAGCCGTTGGAACTCGTGTGAGGTATGCACGTACATTTTTTAAAAATAACATTCTTAGTTACTTTATAAAAAAATAAACAGTTATGTTATTTTGTGGATAAGATATTGAAAGTGGATAGTGTTTTGCCATGGATTAGAGTCGGCCTTTAGTATTGCTCAACGCGTGCCTTAGACTGACTGGCTTCAACAAGCCGTCCGTAAAAAACTCGTTTGCCAATATTTGTCCATTTACATAATGTAAATCAGCGATGCACAAGATGCAGCCTGCGGACTTTTCGTACGGCCCACTCGGCCAAACAAGATATGTTCGTCGGTTTCTGTTCTGTTTTGCAAACATGTTTAGCGGCAAACTATAGTCTTCAAAGTTTTCAATCGGCTGTTCAAAATAACAAGCCTTTTTATATATTCTTAAAATGACAGATTCTTATGGTTTGTATTAAGCAAAATTTTAATTATTAAATATAAAAAAAAACACTTTGTTTTAAACCACTGATTTATTTTGAAATCATAACCAACCCCTTTCGCTTATCCCAAGATTCGCCAGGATAAAACTTTAAAGAAAACAAAATACATAGAGTTAGCATATATGTAGTTGAGATATACAGGCAGAAGGTGACACATTATAAAGTGAAACAATGGAACAGTGAGACAGGGATATACTTACATCTAACAATGGGACAACACATAAAATAGAAAGAGACAGAACGTCAACGGAGAGGGAGATTAAGAGGAACGGCTGCGCAGCCTGTTTCATACATAACTTCATTTTGGATTTGTGGCCAAAATACCCATCCAAACTAAATGATATATATATTTTTTAAATTTACTAAGTATCTAGTACGGATTAGAAGTATTATATTTATTTTTGTTTTAAATTATGAAATATATATAGGCCATTAAAAAAAATTTTTTTTCATTATTTTAGATGCATCTTAGAAAATTATTTACGGGTTTATCCTATTTTTTTGAAAAATTATCCTATTTGCTATGTAAATGTGATTACGGAAATAAAAATATTAAAATAAAACATTAAAAAAACCGCTTTTTCGGGTCGATATTTTAAATCATGTACAACAAATATGTGTTCCAACATAAATTGGTCGTTTTTAATTTAATTTAAAGTCCACCATAATGTTTATTTTTTTGTTATTTTATATTTCATTGTATTTTTGAAGTAGACGGGGAATTTTTTTTTTAAATCACCAAATCACCGTTAGGCCCTGTATTTCATAATGTAAAAAAATACTTCTTTTACTAGATATTTACTATCCTTTTTAATAAAAAAGGGTCATTCGGTTTAGGTGAGTATTTTGGCCTCAAATCCAAAATTAAGTTTTTTTATGAAACAGGGCCCGCATACTATACTATACTATACTATACTATACTATACTATACTATACTATACTATACTATACTATACTATACTATACTATACTATACTATACTATACTATACTATACTATACTATACTATACTATACTATACTATACTATACTATACTATACTATACAATACTATACTATACTATACTATACTATACTATACTATACTATACTATACTATACTATACTATACTATACTATACTATACTATACTATACTATTCTATACTATACTATACTATACTATACTATACTATACTATACTATACTATACTATACTATACTATACTATACTATACTATACTATACTATACTATACAATACTATACTATACTATACTATACTATACTATACTATACTATACTATACTATACTATACTATACTATACTATACTATACTATACTATACTATACTATACTATACTACTACTACTACTACTATACTATACTATACTATACTATACTATACTATACTATACTATACTATACTATACTATACTATACTATACTATACTATACTATACTATACTATACTAAGATATTATTATTATAGTCCCGGTGGCTCCGGGAGCCGTTGGAACTCGTGTGAGGTATGCACGTACATTTTTTAAAAATAACATTCTTAGTTACTTTATAAAAAAATAAACAGTTATGTTATTTTGTGGATAAGATATTGAAAGTGGATAGTGTTTTGCCATGGATTAGAGTCGGCCTTTAGTATTGCTCAACGCGTGCCTTAGACTGACTGGCTTCAACAAGCCGTCCGTAAAAAACTCGTTTGCCAATATTTGTCCATTTACATAATGTAAATCAGCGATGCACAAGATGCAGCCTGCGGACTTTTCGTACGGCCCACTCGGCCAAACAAGATATGTTCGTCGGTTTCTGTTCTGTTTTGCAAACATGTTTAGCGGCAAACTATAGTCTTCAAAGTTTTCAATCGGCTGTTCAAAATAACAAGCCTTTTTATATATTCTTAAAATGACAGATTCTTATGGTTTGTATTAAGCAAAATTTTAATTATTAAATATAAAAAAAAACACTTTGTTTTAAACCACTGATTTATTTTGAAATCATAACCAACCCCTTTCGCTTATCCCAAGATTCGCCAGGATAAAACTTTGAAGAAAACAAAATACATAGAGTTAGCATATATGTAGTTGAGATATACAGGCAGAAGGTGACACATTATAAAGTGAAACAATGGAACAGTGAGACAGGGATATACTTACATCTAACAATGGGACAACACATAAAATAGAAAGAGACAGAACGTCAACGGAGAGGGAGATTAAGAGGAACGGCTTCGCAGCCTGTTTCATACATAACTTCATTTTGGATTTGTGGCCAAAATACCCATCCAAACTAAATTATATATATATTTTTAAAATTAAAAGTATCTAGTACGGATGAGAAGTATTATATTTATTTTTGTTTTAAATTATGAAGTATATATAGGCCATTAAAATTATTTTTTTTTCATTATTTTAGATGCATCTTAGAAAATTATTTACGGGTTTATCCTATTTTTTTGAAAAATTATCCTATTTGCTATGTAAATGTGATTACGGAAATAAAAATATTAAAATAAAACATTAAAAAAACCGCTTTTTCGGGTCGATATTTTAAATCATGTACAACAAATTTGTGTTCCAACATAAATTTGTCGTTTTTAATTTAATTTAAAGTCCACCAAAATGTTTATTTTTTTGTTATTTTATATTTCATTGTATTTTTGAAGTAGACGGGGTAATTTTTTTTTAAATCACCGTTAGTCCCTGTATTTCATAATGTATAAAAAATACTTCTTTTACTAGATATTTACTATCCTTTTTATTAAAAAAGGGTCATTCGGTTTAGGTGAGTATTTTGGCCTCAAATCCAAAATTAAGTTTTTTTATGAAACAGGGCCCGCAGCCGTTCCTCTTAAGAAGTGGGAAATTTTAAATTAACGGGAAATATATCTAATATGGGACTGTAAGACAAACTAAGTTGAATATTAAGAATATTACTATTAATGATAATGGCTCCCTTTCCTTATTTTATTTTTATTTTTGACGTCTATGTTTGAAGTATTTTGGAGGTTTTCGTTTTATTAAAAAATAAAAAAAGGTTAAAATTTCTTTGCTGTCTGTCTTTTCGAACGATAAAAACCAATAACATTTATTGGTTCGACCTTAACCTAGCAAAATATTCGCTTGTGGTGCTTTCTTTGTGCGCACTATTTTTATTAAAAAGTATAAATATTTCCAAGAGTTAAGAAACTCATTGTGGGACACATGCTGAACCTGCACTACAGTTCTTAGAAATAGACATATTTAATATTTAAGATACATAATTACCATTCACAGTACATTTACAACACATCATTTGCATTTGTAATAAAGACATATCACTGGTACATCATAATATAAGTGTACAGAGACACTTATATTATAAAGAAACACATCACTGGTACATTATATACGAGTAGTTATACTTATCACAGATACACCTCACACCATTAATGGTAAGGTATTCTATCAAATAATAGAGTTTAAGCATCTTACTTTGAGACCTTTCACATTGCCTTCCATTTTTAATATCGTTGGGTAATTTATTGTATTGTGTGTAAGCTATATATTCTAAAGATTTTAGTCCATATTCTGTTGAGTGTATTTTTGGTTTATGTAGTTTGTTGTGTTGTGTTGGTCTATGCCAATATTTAGTTCTACTTTGTGAAGGTACGCTTAAAATGTTGTTTCCGAAAACATGTAAATATCAGAAGATAGTTTTGGTATTTCATGTGTAATAGTAATCGTTAGGATTTCCGGGTGCTATGATCGTATATTTAACGTTTTCCGTTCCGTTTTACAAAATACGAAAGGGTATCGCGACAAACCTTTGTCTGTCTATTTTGAATCAGCCGCCCAAAATTACAAGCATTTGTTATTTAATATAGAATGATGGCCCTCGGCTAAAAAGGTTGTGCATTACTGATGTAAACAAACAATGGTGAAATTCGAGCGACTCTTAGAGTAATAATATATCGTTACTCTAAGGAGCGACTGCAATTATTTCGGAATCGCAGGTCTGCTAACCAGGGCCGGTTCCACGATTTCTCGCATCTTTGCAGTAGGTACCAATTACGCCCCCGCCCCCCAAAAAAAAAAAATCGGTTTTATTATTATTACCACTTTAACTAATCGATTTATCAAATCAACACATCTATCATTTTGATAATATTCCACCATCAAGACTTAGATATTTAAAATGATTTTATTTTTTTATTAAAAAACCTTTGTAACCGTTTTCCACTTATTTATACTAAAAAAAATCATTTTAATATGGAATTCCACCACGAATTGACAGTTTCAAAATTAGAAATACTGTAGTGCTGCATTGTCCTTAGTTCCTTTGTGTACCATTTATTGTTTCCTTTAGTTACGGTCTGTTCTGGAACTATTTCATCGATAGATTTTTTTAAAGTTCTATCTGTTCAGCTTTTTTGTTATATTCCATTTGATTTATGTCGTTCAATATATTTCTCCAGTATGCGTCGATGCTGGAGGCTGGACTGAGGCGGGCTTCCATGATGAGGATATTCCTGGAACTGTTTATTCTCTCCCTCATTCCAGCCACCCTGGATCTTACAAGGGCTGCAAAACCGGAAACTCGTCCCTCCGTGAACATAATGGAAGCGCTGCAGTATCTGGGGAGGCCAAACATTATGCGGAAGGCGTTATTATACTGTACACGAAGTCTTTCCATACTACTCTTTTTGTAGTTTGCCCAGAGTTCGCAGGTGTACAACGTTGCGCAGAAGGCAAGGAAGAGAGTCCTTTTCACAGCGGTACTACAAAGACGAAATCTTCTACTGAGCATATTCGATTTTACGCTGAGAGCGCGTCTTTGCCTATCAATGTCATCATCATCCATCAGAGTACTGGTGATTATGTGTCCTAGGTATTTGGTTTCTTCAGTCACCTTCAGGATCACACCGTTCAGGGTAGCTGCAAGAATACTAGTCGGGCCTTGTCTATATCTTATGACCAACAGAGCTGTTTTATTGGGGTTATAAGACATGTTTGTTTCTTCAGCAAACTCTTCGCAGATCTTGAGGAGAATGCGCAGCCCTCTTATAGACAGTGCCATTAGTACCATGTCGTCCGCATAACTGATGTTGCTCAGACACTGTCCTCCGATGTGGCAGCCTACCCTTGCATTGTTTAGCCTTTCAGTTAGTTAATGATAATGGCTAAGATCCAACAATTTTTCTCGATCTGGTGATTCGATATTACTTCATATGGAACATTATTATTTAATAGAATCATCAATAGTACTGTATGTCTACTATGCGAATCGCAACGGATGGTATTGTAATTTACAAATTTAATTTCACTACTTTGGATATCTTCAGTCACATGGGTTTCTCTCAACACAATCATAAAAGGTTTCTTATTTTCTAAAAATATTTGTATCTCTTCATAATGCGCAATGATGCTCTGTATATTTTGGTATATAATTTGGTTTTTTCATAACTTTTTTTTTATAAAAAAGAGATACTGCTTATCTTAGCTTCGAGTTTTCTTTTAAAAAATTGGACATTCTTTACTCATTGAAGAATGATTAAAATTTAGTTTTAGCCCCAATCTGTTGTTCATCATTATGAAATTGATGCACAGCATGTCGTCCACTCCCGAGCAATCTTTTACATCGTGCTGTTTTGTTCTTATATGGGTATAATAAAGTTTCTGGGAAAAATAACATACGTTTTTGATCGATGCAAGTGAAAGACATAGATAACTATATAATACTACGGAATTTATGACATAATAAGATGGCGTACAACACGATATCACACCAGCTAGTTTGTTGGTTGCAAATTCGTTCCATGATATAATGAGCTCTAAAGCATCCTTCTCCACAGTTCATTATCGTATAACATAAAAACGATAAAATCATTTGACAGGTGACACATCTGTATCATATTAGAGATGGGTAATATGAAATGAGCGTCACTGTCAGTGCGATAAACTGTGGTTCCAATTACAGGAAAATTTGGAGAAACATGTCGTGTTTGGAACAATGTATCCTGATGATGCTTCATTTATGATCTTTAACTTTGTTTCGCATGATTAAACAAAAACTCCCAAAAATATTTCTTCAACCCAAAAATTCAGTGACCGCAGTCACCAGGACAATATTATAGGGACACAGGAGTATTGTAATCTCCAACTGTTCAAATTAAAACTAAGAAAGAAAAAGGCGGCCCCCTGATTGGTTGTTGATTGCGCATCGCGACGCACGTGATTCGTGGAAAAACAGGCTCTATGCCCGAATAACTATTACGCAAATCGAGAAAAAAATTCGTGGTAAAAAACTTTTTCCATACATTTTTCGACAACCGTTGTGTGCACGCATCGGCGCCCCTAGGACGAGTCCCGAGTTAAAATGTTACTAGCGCAATATAAGACACAATTTTCCCATGTCATAGATAATTTTTTTTAATGATTTAATGAATATTTTAAGTAAATTTAAATACGATTTTTATTTTCATAGCGCCCTTCAGAGTCGGCGTCTATGTTTTTTGTACAGGATGAACGTTTGACAGATCCGGCGCTGCTGCTAACCTCTCTCGACTCTTTAGAGTAGACGGGTAATGAATAGGCGTATCTAATGGCGTATGAATATTTGATGATTTTTTTTGGCTCATTCAGTATTTGTTTTTTTTTTTTTTTTTACTTTTTCATCTTGTGTAGAAGATGTTCTGTGCTTGACCTCCTGGCTTAATTTCGATAACTCACTTGTGTTTTACAAAAATTTCAAGTAAAACTGCGTTGTTCTTGACCGATTTAACTTGCGTTAGCTAACGCAAAAGATACAGACTTAGGCCCCTGCTTTTGTTCTTTTGACGGCCTCCATGGTCGAGGGGTAAGGCTCTCGACTACGAATCCGAAGGTCGCGGGTTCAAATCCCGACGGGCGCAAGTAAATTTTATTTAATTAATTTGTGCTGTTTAACAATTAATTCATTTAAAAATAATATATAGTATATTTGCGCACGTTCCAGAGTGGAAGATACTCTCAGTATCGCCCTGGTGAAAGACCACCATTCAGAATTGAAACGTTATTTGAAATGGCTTTTAGGCCGTGTTTGGTGACCAGATCTGAATAGCCAGGTATTTCCCCACCTTCCTCTCCCCCTTCTCTTTACCCTCCCTAATACCTCCAGCCTCACAACATTCCCCAATTGGGGATGCCATAGTCTCACTGGCTCCAGATGGTTGGGAACAGTTGGGACTCTTGTGCGGTATTCATATAAAAAAAAAGCGATTATGGTTAATTTAAATAATATGTTCGAGCTATCCCTAGCGTATTCGCTGTGGATACGCAGGCATTCGCCTGTAGATGACGTGGTGCACCATATGGCGCGTTTGCTTTCCACAAGTTAAGCAGTATTTTTTTGACGTACCATTTTTATAATGTCCCCTGCCTTGCTCGGGATATTTTTTTTGGAATAAAGTTATGAAATTGTAAATTCTTGCTTGTCGTTTGGGTACCATAATTGATTTGACAGTGAAAGTAATGCCTTGTGACGACTATTACTATCTCTAAACAAAGATGCAATTTGAAAATTTTGTTTCATTCCAAAATAAATATTTTTGTAAATAATTCTAAATAATAAAGTTCTTAACCTGTGTTTTCCATTTTGAAAATATTCTACCCAAACAAAGCTTCTTATTTTGAATATGTAATATGTGGCTAACCAGAATGGCATATCTATGGGCTAACCTCAATACAACATGGCGGGTTTAATGTTTTTCACACTCATTTTAAAACGTTAGAGCAACAGTTTTACATATTGCATTTCATTGAAACTACTCTCTAACCTTCCCGGCATTAATAAGAACAAACTGTGCTATTTTCAGCGATACCGTTAAACATACCTATAGAGATTGCATGCGGGAAATAGAAAATAGTGGCTTTATCGTTACTGCTTAGTAAATTAATAGCATCATAAAAAAAGTTACCGTTTTATGATATGCAATGAAAATCATATAATTATGTAGGCAGTTTTTAATTTTTTTTAACAGTTAAAAATGCATGTAAGCATTATCTTACTGCACTGATAATGAGATGTTCAAAGTAAGTAGTTGGTATGCTGCTTTTTTATCACATACAAATGCGTTCCATTCTTTTCATGTGCCATTATTGTTTATCGTTTATTGGTTATTGGTGAAGGTAGGTCGCTGTGCCGATCAGGTACGCCCAAGGTGATTCAGCTGGGTTAGAAATGCGGAATGTACTATGATTAATTACCTTGGTTTATTGAAAAATTTACAGTTTTTGTTGAGATATGTTGTGATGCTGAAGGGAGTGGGGAAGGGAAGTAGATGGTGAGGAGGAAGGTTCGGAAATTCTGGCTAATCAGATCTGTTTACCGACTACGGACACAAGTATTTTAAGCGACTGGTGATCATTACAACAAGTGTGTTAGGTTCTGAAATTATTATGTGTTTGGTTTCTACCATAATTGCTATTTATCCAGTCCTCACCTTCCCAAACCAAAATCAACATTTTTAAAAATGGAACACAGTCATTCTGACAGTAATTGCTTTGAGTGCTCTCTTGTTCGAAGAAGAAAAAACTACTTTCGAAGACCATGTTCGTTCTTGACTTCATTCGGTAAGTGTTTGGCTATCCTTGACCTTTTAAACCTTAAAACTGTCCCTTATTACAATCAACCAAAACCATCATTATTATTGCCGTTGTTATTTACAGTCCACAACAGTTTTACACGCGAAACCCCACATTTTCGTCTGGGTAACATTGTATAACAAAGGGCGATAAGGGCGAGAAACAAATAACCATGTAAAACTATCATCTCTATAAATATTTTTTTTAAAACTGTGTTCATCTGAAGCGACCTGCCAGGTAAGTATGTTTTTCTGTATCTGTTTGTACATAATTAGTTAAGAAATATTTGTACAGCGCCCTTGAGGTGATTTTTCACAAAAACGGCGCTATACAAGTCATCCAACTATTATTATTATTATAGTTAGCCTCTCAGAAGCTGGGCGTATTGTACAGAGCCCGCAGATACTTTTAATAGTACACAACTGCTGACCCTGTACAAATCGCAAGTTCGCCCCATTGTAGAATTTGGCAGCCACCTCTGGTCGGGAGTCCCAAAATATCTGAAAAAAAACCTTGACTCTGTGCAGAAACGGGCGGTCCGTTTGATAGATTCGCCTATCTTAACAAATGGGTTGCAATTTTTGGAGCACAGACGTCGGGTGGGAATGCTGTCCTTGTCCTACCGGTATTTTAATGGAAGATGCTCCGAGGAACTAGCGTCATTGATCCTTTCGGCACCGGTGCATAGTCGGGAAACACGCCAAACGCGCGCCCAACATTTGCACACGGTTGACATTTGTCACATGAGAACGGGTCGCTTCTACGACTCGTTCTTGTGTTCAACAACTCGGCTGTGGAATGATCTGTCGGCCTCTGTGTTTCCTCCATCCTATAACATGGGTCTCTTCAAGACCCAAGTTCACTCCTTCCTATCCTCTAAAAGATCCTCCACACAGCATCCCCAAAGATGATATAGGCCTTGAGGGAAATTATTTCCTCCTTGGTCTCCTGTGTGGAGTTACTGTAAAAAAAAAAAAAATTATTATTATTATTGAGAGTATCCACCGCTCCGGAGTTATGTTTAGGCGCTATAGGATACAATTATTTGATCTGAGGATTGAATCCTGATCAAAAGGTTGTGAATTTTGTGAAATTTAATGGAGGAAGTTTCTTAGTTGCTTGGTCGAATTTCAAAGCAGGCTGTGTTTTAATTACATTGCTCAATTATTACCATTGTGTGTTGAACTCTGATGAGATAAACCCATGTAAATGTATTTGTGGACGTGTTTATGCGTCTAAATTAAACCCAATTTTGTTGTACTTCCTTTGAAAGTGATCGAAAATAATGTTGAAATTCTTTATTAAACAGATAACCAATTAGATGCGCCTGCGAGTCGAACTGTCTTTTGTAAACTGGCGACATCAGTTATTGTCTGGAATTATCATGTCTGTTAAGAGGAACGGCTGCGCGGCCTGTTTCATACAAAACCTCATTTTGGATTTTAGGCCAAAATACTCACCTAAACCTAATGATCCCCTTTTTCATCAAAAAGTATCTAGTACGGATTAGAAGTAATTTATTTATTTTTAAAATAAATTAAAAAACGACCAATTTACGTTGGAACACAAATTTGCCGTACATAATTTAAAATATCAACCCGAATATAGTTTTTTTTTCAATATTTTGTTTTTATATTTTTATTTACGTAGCAAATATGATAATTTTTTTAAATAATACAAAGTTGCCTCTAAAATTATGGTTTTTTTTTTCATGGCATATAAAATGATTCTCATCCGTACTAGATATTTACTAAACCTTTAATTAAAAATATATATATATATATCATTTAGTTTGCATGGGTATTTTGGCCTCAAATCCAAAATTAAGTTATGTATGAAACAGGCAGCTCAGCCGTTCCTCTTAAGTGACTTTAATATATTTGTAGAATATTCTTTGCTTATGCATAATATTCGATGCGACATTTTATTTGCATTTACCTAATACTATACATGTGTATGCAGCTACAGAGTAACCAAAATTTTTCATCAATTTTCTTCGGCAATTTTTTAATGTCCGATCTTAATTCGACGTTTTTAACAACTAGGTGCTGATGAAGTTTACTATCTCAAAGTGTTACTGCTCCACGTTCAAACACTTTGAAACATCCGTACCAACCTTCGTTAGAACAGTGTTTCAGTGGCAATATTTTAAAATCATTTGTGTTACAGCAAAATAAAGCCGGCACAACATCATTACACTCGCAAGTGTATAGTTTAAAACATTTTATTTGAAATTTTTGATAAATTCCTCCACTTCGAAAACATATAATAGATTTAGCCAAAACATTTTACTCTAAATTAGAATCTAACTCGAATCCCCCTATTCCCAACCTAGCACCGACCCCCCCAGTCTCCGCCCAAATTCCATCTTTTACCCTCCATTACCTTAGTGAGCGGGTTTAAATATAAGATTGTCATCAGCAAGTGCCGCTAGCACATAAAACACAGTTTAAAGTTCTTTGAAATAAAAAATAAATAAAAGCCCTACAGTAGCAATAGGCAGTCCGCTCACTTGGTAGAGAAGATTATCTCCACATTTATGCACCTGTAACCACATTTGACACGGGAAGAGGTAGAAATGTTCCCTGGCACTTTACACACAAATTTATCAAAACGATATACTCGTACATACTCATACATTGAAATTTTGGCCACACTGCATACCTATCTACGAATATATACCACATACTTATATAATTATATAATTTGTTATCACAGCCATGATTATTATTAATTCGCCTGCACCTATGTATTAGATAATTATTCTGTGTAAGTATTCTGTATAAATCTCTATCACTTACTGCGAATCATTTGAATATTATGTGTTCATTTTGAGGTGCCGCGGAGTATTCAATAATAAAGGCGATAATGATTTGCATATATAAATGTTATTACAATAAAGGGGCATGTACGTATGTAGTTTATCGTTTAATGTTGTTAGTGTCTATGTAAGGATGTACCTACCTACTTGATGTTTTTATTTATTTATTTATTTGTAAGAAACAAACAGCTTTTGATACAGATTTATATAAAAGGAAGTTTTACAAAAGGTAAACCAACAAAGTTTCTTATGATAAAAGTGCTTAAGTGACGATGTTTTGACCCACACACTGCACAAGTGCACAATACACACCCCCGACTTACATCATGTTCTCCTAAACTGTGACCCGACAGTTGCCCCCCCGACAGTTGATCCCTCCGACTGTTGATCCCCAAAGGATTATTTCTGCTGTACGTCCTCATTTGTAAAGTAAGTATGCAAAGAGGATATGCGGCCGTGTAACCTAAGTCGATATATTTATATTTGCAGGTATCTTGAGTGGAAATCCGATACATAAAATGTTTTCACCTACAATGATGCCGAATAATGTCCCCGAAGGAGTATGCTGTGATGATATACGGCCGAATAATAAAAGACGACATACTTATACAGGTATAAGCAGTCGGCTTAGGAAAAATACGCTACGGGTTTCAACTTCCATATAATATAACTAAATGTCCCCGAAGGGGTAAGCAGATAGGATATATGGCAGTAGGTATAAAAAAAGTCGATATACTTATATTTGCAGACGTCTTGAGAGGAAATCCGCCATACAAAATATTCTTAATAACAATAATGCCGAGTTCCCGAAGGAGTATTCAGTGATGATATACTGCCGAATATAAAAATACGACATGCATATATATGCAGTCGGCTCAGGACAAATACGCTATAGGTTCCTACCTTCATATAATATAACTAAATGTCCCCGACAATAATCCTTTAGGGGATCAACTGTCGGAGGGATCAGCTGTCGGGGGATCAACTGTCGGGGGGATCAACCAACCGTCGGAGGGATCAACTGTCGGGGGGATCAACTGTCGGAGAGATCAACTATCAGGGGGCCAACTGTCATGGAACCCTCCAAAACACTTTTAGCTATATTCTCCTGTGACTACTCGGAAGAATATCGAGGGTTGATAACGTGTTTTGCTTATTTTTCAACGCTGAAATCACCAGATTGGCGAGAGGAAGGCTTTAGTTCGCTACTAACTAACCAGGGGTTTCCCCGCAGGGGTAGGCAGAGAGGACGGACCGCCAAACAACTCGATCTTTGCATACACTTCTTGCTTCATTCACTTTCATACAACGTCTCATACATTCTCTTCTGTTATTCCGACTTCTGACATGGCCCGACTCAAGTATTTGATTCATTTGATCGTGCCACGTCTTCCTTGGACGTCCCCGGCTTCTTCTTCCATTCACATTCGCGTCAGATATTCTCCTTGCACTCCTTTCTTCATTCATTCGCTCTACATGCCCAAACCATCTAAGCGTCCCTTTCTTAATCTTGCTCACTACGATTAAATAAGGGCCTACTGTCACATTTGGCATCTTCACAAATCGAATTTGAAGAGTCTCCATTCGTCGCAGATTATCGGCCTCGTTTGTTTAAATTTTGGTGATACATATTTCAAAAGATTCAAAATGGCGTCTATCGTCGATTTTTGAATATGTCAAATGTGACGGTGGGAACAACTGGAACTAAATCCGACGTGTTTCCTTGGTGTTGCGGTCCGAAGATTTTGCTAGGCAATTTTTTTCATTGTTGTTTGAGACTGAACCGAGTCTTTGAATATTGAAGACTTCGACTTTCGCTACTACATCAGTCATGTCGATGCGCGCTCAAGACAGACACAAGTACTTAGAAACAGGTGGTCTGTTTGATGTGTTCTCCCATCTTCATAAACGTATTGCAGTTCTTGAAGCAAAGGCGGGATGGCAAGATGCTCCGAGGGACTATCGTTATTAATCCCTTCGGCACCGGTGCACAGTTGGAAAACACGCCAAACGCGCGCCCAACATTTCCACGCGGTTGATATTTGTCATACGAAAACGGGTCGCTTCTACGACTCGTTATTTGTGTTCAACATTCAACAGCTCGGCTGTGGAATGATTTGCCGGCCTCCGTGTTTCTTCCTTCCTACAACATGGATATCTTTAAGACCAAGTTCATCTCACCCTTTTCTCAAAAATACTTTCAATTGAACGTAAGAATGTTTTCTGAGTCAGCCATCACTGTCGTGATATATCGCGAATACTTAATTGTCCAGTCGACTCTGCTCGGAATTTGTAATAAGCAATTGAACGTAAGAATGTTTTCTGAGTCAACCATCACTGTCGTGATAGATCGCAAATACTTAATTGTCCAGTCAACTCTGCTCGGAATTTATAATAAGCAATTGAACGTAAGAATGTTTTCTGAGTCAGCCATCACTGTCGTGATAGATCGCAAATACTTAATTGTCCAGTCAACTCTGCTCGGAATTTATAATAAGCAATTGAACGTAAGAATGTTTTCTGAGTCAGCCATCACTGTCGTGATAGATCGCGAATACTTAATTGTCCAGTCGACTCTGCTCGGAATTTGTAATAAGCAATTGAACGTAAGAATGTTTTCTGAGTCAACCATCACTGTCGTGATATATCGCGAATACTTAATTGTCCAGTCAACTCTGCTCGGAATTTGTAATAAGCAATTGAACGTAAGAATGTTTTCTGAGTCAGCCATCACTGTCGTGATAGATCGCAAATACTTAATTGTCCAGTCAACTCTGCTCGGAATTTATAATAAGCAATTGAACGTAAGAATGTTTTCTGAGTCAGCCATCACTGTCGTGATAGATCGCGAATACTTAATTGTCCAGTAAACTCTGCTCGGAATTTATAATAAGCAATTGAACGTAAGAATGTTTTCTGAGTCAGCCATCACTGTCGTGATAGATCGCGAATACTTAATTGTCCAGTCAACTTTGCTCGGAATTTATAATAAGCAATTTAACGTAAGAATGTTTTCGGCAAACCAAATATTTAATTGTTTACGAAATATTGAAACCGATCAAAATGTGACGGGCGTTTGATATCAGTCGATAATCTCCTTTGAGGGAATTCCTCGTTGAACTTTGATATTACCGGAACGATCAATATATATATATATATATATATTGTACTGTAGATCTCTTGATAATCAAATGAGTCAAATTAGGACTATATTTGATTTCATAGATGAATGTTATGAATGAATTCATTTGCGGGAAACTTTGCTTTTGATGGAACAATCAATATTTTGATAACCAAATCGGTAAAATTTTGATGGGTGCCACACATATTTTTGATAAGAATTGATCAATTATTGATATATTCTTGTTACGCATAATGTGAATCTAATTTTTTTTTTATCTTTAATTTAGTTTTTAGAGACAGAAAAATGTTGAAGATTTGAAGCAGTTTCCCAAAACTATTTAGACGCACTGACCACAGTACTTTGGTCCACTATTAATGTTTTCAACACCTTCCAATAGGAAATCGTTCTCGACAAGCAATAACATCGGTTATGTTATTATTAGTAAAATACGAATCTCGACTACCACGCCCCAGGCAGTGACAATCTGTTCAAGATAGAATTTCTATATTTGAAAGTACTTAAGAGGAACGGCTGCGCGCCCTGTTTCGTACGAAACTTAATTTTGGATTTGAGGCCAAAATACCCATCCGAACTGAATAATTTTTTTTTAAATTAAAGGTATAGTAAATATCTAGTACGGAATAGAAGTATTTAATTTTTTTTTCATTTTGAAATATAGGCGATTAAAGAAATTAATTTTTCATGAATTTAGAGATAACTTTGAAAATTTAATTACCGGTTTATGTTGTTTTCTTTTTAAATTGTCATATGTGCTATATAAATTTTATTACATAAAAAAAAACGTTTATTGGGTCGATATTTTAAATTATGTATGGCAATTTTATGTCGTTTTTAATTTAAATTTTAGTCCATTATAATGCTTATTTTAACATTTTTTTATTTTTTATTTTTAGAGTAGATGGATAATTTTTTTGTTAAACAGTCCCCCAAAATAATTGCTAAAGTTGACTCTGACATCGCCAAAATTCGATTTCTTTAATGACCTTTATTTTGTAAGTTCAGAAAAAAAAATCTAATCCGTACTAGATATTTGCTATACCTTTTGATGAAAAAAAAGGTCATTCAGTTTAGGTGAGTATTTTAGCCAAAAATCCAAAAGTAAGTTTTGTATGAAACAGGCCGCGCAGCCGTTCCCCTTTATCAATTTCATTGTAAGGGGAAGACGACCTTACTTCTTGCGGTGACTGTAACAATTTTCTATAAACTACGAATATATTTTATTTTTCGCCAAAAATAACTATTATATATGCTCTGACGAAGCATGAGCTGAGCGAAACCGGTTGGCGAAAAATAAAATATGTTTTGTCGTTTACAAATTTATTTGACTAAATACAGTGTTAAGACGTCCAAAGTTAAGAGTGTCTGCACGTGAACCATAATTTTCGATAGATAAATAATTTTAAGTACTTTGAACCCGCTGCTGACATTTCACCTTTGGCTTCATACATAATATTTTTGGTTATTGTGTCTTGCACCACAAAGTTACAGTGTGTAATATTATGATAATTACGTGAAAATACGAGTTTAATGATCTGTGACGTAACGTGACATTGCGTCCAAGCATAGTGACACTGCGCCCTCGCCATGCTTCCCCATCTTTTGTCTAATAATATTCAACTTGAAAGATAAATGTTATGCGGATACAAGTTAAACTACTTAATAATTAATCATTGTAACAAATTTCAAATGAAACTAGAAAAACTGAAAGATACAGAAAATAAAAAGGTAGTCGCATATAATTGTAAAGTATTATGTACGCATATCTTTTACTTTTATATCCTTCTTGAACTTTTATTCTTTATAAACTCTCTGATGTCATTGTACGACCTAATGCCACATTTAATAGTTCCCCTTTTAAATTATTTATGCTGTATTCTTACGCTTGTAGTTAACTGTGACATGTAATTATTGTTTATGTTATATTTGTACCGTCGATATTAAATAAATAAATACACGTAAGAAAACATTTAATTTAAGGTGGGGGGAAAACAGATTCCAAATGTAAGTACCTTACAAATTGGATAATGCATTATCACATTTGGTTTCTCAGTCAATCGGTTTTACCGGTAATAAATCATTTTAGGCACCATTAAATATTTATAAAAATGCATGTATTGGAATTGGGTAGGGGTAAATAGAATCATATAAATAAGTCGTCTTAACGTGGCCTAACCGCAGTTTGAAAATGCCCTAGAATGCCGACGGCTGTCACTATAATAAAAAACTAAAATAATGCAGAACTTAATAATAACATTATTAAATTTGATTCATATTAATTTTTTAAAAATTAAATGGAGTTCTACAAATTAAACACAAAAACAATTAATAAATAAATTGATTTTGACAAAAAGCTCTACTCCTCTATTCTTGCTTTATTTACATTATTTTGTTATCGGTGATGACTCTTGATGTGACGTGATGCAAGTATTTGGGTGGTGTCATGTCTTCTTGGATTGTCCCAGACCTGTTCTTCCATAATACACTTGCGCGTCATATGTTCTCTTGGCACCCCTTTCTCCACTCACCCGTTCTCCATATCCAATCTATCTAAGCGTCTCTCTATTAATATTTCATTTAATTGTACCTATAACTTCCTATGTCCATTTTCCTGTATGATGTTTTTTTGTGAAAAAATGTGATTGTTTCTAATTATTTAACAATAATGTTAGTTAATTTGTAAATTTATTCATTATAGATCTGCGCGCATATATCCGGCGCTCACATCAACCCCGCGGTGACACTCGCCTCGCTGATTTATGGCTCGATCTCCTTCCCCATGGCGTGCGTGTACATGCTTGCGCAGTTCGTGGGCGCCGTGCTCGGCTACGGGCTTCTGGTCGTCATCACGCCCGAGGTCGCCCTTGGCGGGGACAAGGCCTTCTGTGTCACCATGCCCAACGCCGCCCTGTCCAGCTTGCAGGTGGGTTCTGGTCTTGGAGTTCCTCTTTTGACATTTCCGACCATCACCAGCACAACGGGTTTTATCTTGAGAAACATTAGGATGCGAAAGGAGGAAGTCTTGTATCACTAGCAAGTTAAATCAACTTATATAAAGAAGAATATCCTCGGCGCTGTTTGAATGTTTGTTCTGTATGCCAATCTAAAGTTTTATTCCTCCGAGTTTGATGAAATTTTTCACACTTGACTTTCGAAACAAGAGGAAGGTAAAAATGCTAAGCCTATCGTAAATTTTAAAAATATTTTTTTATTTAAAAACATTATGTTTATCGTATTGCGTAATAATACCATCATTATTTTGAATGAATAAATAATAAGACTCCGACGTCCCTCTCCCCCTTAAAAATCTATTTGAAATTATTGATTTTAAAGGTTCCATGACAATTCAACATACGTATGAATCGGCACACTTTTTAAAAACGAAAGAAAGTCATTAAAAGTGTAAAAAAAAACCTTACCTAATGAAATGGTTAATTAGGTTAGGTTAGATTAAGAGACTTCATTTTTTAAAAGTAGTCTATTCATACGTGTGTTGAATTTTCCGGTCAGCAGTGTGCTGTAATGTAGTAAAACCCTAAAGAGTTATTTGCTTGCAATACGCAGCAAATAATACTTGTTTCGCATTTGCGAATGCATCGGACAAGTTTAACAAAAAATGAATGTTGACAGCTCTCAACGGGCCTGGTGACATCACTGCCCATTCATCGCAAAATCATTTCGAAATATTCAAAATTCATATCTTTTTAGAAAGTTTGTTTGAAATTAATTGAAAGCGCCGTTACCCTTTAAATCTATTATCAAAATATGATGTAAAGTGAGTTCTGGTGTTCCCTCTTTCTAAAACATATGTCTGACCTTAAGAGAAAAGGAGATAGAGCGGGTATTATGAGGACCGTCATTTGGTTCCCAATATGGAAGAACTAGAATCGCAAGGTGATGATGATGTCGTAATTTCTTTTTTTTTCCAAAAATTTAAAAAAAATGTGAAAATACCCTCTTCTTGTAACCTAAGAACTTCTGTATTTTATGATTGAGTTTCCACCTATACAGAACTTACTTTTGTAGAATTATTTGTTAATTTTTACGAAATATGGAATGAAAACAAACCCTCAAATCTTAAAAAATACAAATTTTGCCAGTGCGGAATTGGAGATTACACAAATATCATCTTTCAAAATATAACCATGGCTACCACCTGAACGAGTAGCTAGAATCAAAGGAAAAATTAGCGTCGAAGGTCAGCATTGTCCAGAAATTAAAAAACGAAAATCTATGTATTTTCAAATATAAAAGTGTTAACTTTGCAAAATGATTAGGATGTCTGTGGGTTAAAACTTATGCCCAGTAAATTATGTATTTCTCATTCTTTCTACTAATTATGTATGACTTATAAAGAAATCTCAACCAATACTATCAAATGAGATCTTACGATTTCTACTTTTGTGATTTCAGGCTGTCATCGTTGAAGCCATCATCACAGGCATCCTGGTACTGCTGTGCTGCTCGCTGTGGGACAAGCGCAACAGCCACAATTCAGACGGGATCCCCCTCAAGTTTGGGTTCACCGTCGCCACTCTGGCCATGTCGGCGGTAAGTCTCACTTTTTCTATATTTTTCATACTACTATATCCTGGTGACAAGTAATTATATAGAAAATTCCCCACATAACCAGAGATGGGAACCCAACCTTTATTTTTTTTAAACGTTATAACCTTAACAAAAAAATAACATTTACCGGGTGTTTGTAAATATAATTTAACGGTTTAACATAATAAAATTTCGTTACAGATAAAATAGAATTAGATTATTCTAAAATCGGAAGAGAAAGAGATTTGTTCTTACGTGTTCTAATCTAAATATAATACGTTTAAGGTGGAGCTAAGCTGGGCCATGGCCTGCTCTTCCGGGGTTTCTTTCGTCCATTGATGTTCGATTTCAGCTCCTTCTATCCCTCGCATGTGGTCGCCTCAGTCAAGAGATCCATACAGAATAATTTCGGCGCTATTTTTCCGCTTGCCTGCGGAAGATTTTTTTCCATCGGCTCTGGACAAGATCTCTCTTGGATTCCCGAGCATCCGCCTGGAAAAATTAATATCTTCAAGTATATAATTTGCTTAAAAGACAGTATGTTTAGATCCCTTAGCATTTCTTTAACTTTGGAAAATTTGTTTCCTCTTAAATTTTTCAATAGACAAATAATATATAATATTCATGACACTAGATCGAATCAAAATTAAATATTTACAGTAACTCCACACAGGAGGCTCTGAGGGAAATGGTTTCGCTCAATGCCTATATCATCTTTGGGGATGCTGTGTGGAGGGTTGTTCGCACGTTTGGCGTGTTTCCCGACTATGTACTGGTACCGAAGGTATCAATGACGCTCAGAGCATCTTCCATTAAAATACCGATAGAACAAGGATATCATTCCCACCTGACGTCTGTGCTCCAAAGATCCGTTTGTTAAGATAGGAGAATCTATCAAACGGATCGCCCGTTTCTGCACCGAGTGATTTTTTTCAGATAATTTGAGGGCTCCCGACCAGAGGTGGCTGCCCAATTCGTCAGTGGGGCGCACTTGTGATTTGTACAGGGTCAGCAGTTGTGTACTATTAATGTCTCCCAGTGATTCACTGCAGATTCACGTATTTCATGTCTTCTCCAAAGGTTTATGTTATTTGATAGTCAGTGAAATGACGCAGTACCTGATCGATACCATCATTTGCTATTAACATTATTATTATCTTGCAAAGTGTTCACATTGGTTTGGAGTGCCTTCATTATGATGATGAAACTCTTCTGTAACTGAGACCTAAGACCAAATTAAGGAATCAGAATGATTCTTTGTTCTACCCTTTTGTATGAAATGGAAGCTCGGACACTAAACTAAACTTTGTCACGAAAGATAGAATATTTAGGAAGGACAGATGGGTGACTAATTTAGAGGTTCGGCATTGAATGATAAAAAGCGGTGAAATAAGTATGAGGAATGAAAACTCCAATTGATATCTTGATTACTTCATGATGGGTGACAAATACAAGTTTGCACAACTGTTGTTTGTGGTGAAAAAGGATGTAATACGGTAGATGAATTTGGCGGACCTTTTGGCTTTCAAACATTGTTTTTCAGTACTGCGGTACCTCAGAGTTAAGATTGCTTGGATGAAAGCCAACTGGGGACTTGGAGATTGCATGTCACAATATCCCGCGATCTAATTAATAATGTTACCAATTGACGGGACACCAATTGTTTTATATTTCCAGGGTTCTTTTACCGGAGCGAGTATGAATCCTGCGAGGTCCTTTGGCCCCGTCCTGTTCACGGGTCAATGGACTTCCCACTGGGTAATTATAATTATAACATGTAGTTTAGTATTTATTTGTCATACTGATTGTACTGAAGTAGAAGTAACCCGCAGCTTGTAAACTCTTACAAGAAATGGCTCTTTAAATACTGCACACCTTAAATAATTACAATTTATTTACGGTTTGTGTGAAAGATTTCCTACAAATGTTTTTAACATGTTTGTATTTTAGTAAATAACTTATAATCATACCAATATGTATGTATACAATACGGTATCTTTAACGGGAAGTTGCATTAATTTGAAGTTATTTTACTAAAATTATGTCATTAACACTTAAGTAGTTAGAGTCCAATGGAGTGCAATGGAGTTCTATCCATTCAAATTAAAATTTGTGGAACATATTAACCACCCATCCTTTGGGTTATTATTCAAAAAGTACTTTTCATTAGATTTTGGAATAACAATACGTGTTTATAATATACCAACTTGTACGGGAGGGACGAAAATACCCGAACACATCCATTAGCTTCGGCTGACCTCAAAATACTAAACGAGATGACGCAGGAACAAACTTGATGTATACAAATGTTTTGCGGGTTTCGGGTATAGTTTTTTTGTGCCTGAATGTACGGGATACGGCTTGTTGCCTTCGGGCGATAATATAGCATCCGTATCACGTACGTTCGTATGGGTAGGGCGGTTAATGGGATTTTAAAAATGGTCTTTTTATAACTCACGGTTTCTTTAGGAGTACTGTTTTACAATCTTTTTAGGGTTTCTTTCAAAGGGAATGGAAGAAATGAACTATACTTTTGATAAAACCCATGTTGCCGGAGGGAGAAATCGCAACAGTTACAAGTTAACATTAGCATGCAAGTACAAATGTTGTGCACGCGTTTTGCGTGTCTCCGCTGTGCGCTATAGGAGAAGTATTAGAGACGCTACTTCGTGCGCTTTCAATTGAAATCTATAAAGTGGATTTCTCATATCTGTACATAGTTAAGAGTTTATTTCGGATATCTTGGGGCCTCTGACTTGTTGAACAGAAAAGTAAACTCAATGGTTGTGATTTGTATGGGGTCGACGGGTCAATCTTTTCGTCAAGGCACTGTACAGTTGTGTGTGATACTTTTGCTAGATACATAGTACAATTTTTGTAACATAGTACATGTACCTATATGAATTCATTTAGAATTAATTAAAAAAAATATATTGTAATTTTTAAATACAATGGAAAACATTTGCGGTTGATATGCAATTTGAACATTGTCATTGAGTATGAACTTGCAATACTTTTTGAGTGATGTATTCTTATAGCTCTGACTCTCTCTCGGAGAGGAATCATTCGCGCATATATTAACGTGTATTGATACAAAACACATTGATAATTGATAGTTCTATTCAGTGAGCCAAGCTTCTAGTTAACTTGACTAATTGCATGTGTGTGTATTGCAGGTGTACTGGGTGGGTCCTTTCCTGGGCGCCTCCATCTGCTCGCTGCTGTATTGCTACGTGTTCCGCAGCGAGGCCCCCACGCCCTCGCCCCGTGAGGAGGAGCCCCTCACAGAGATCCGTGACAAGCCCACCACTGCCGAGGTCTAGTTCCACCTCTCCCCGACAGCCTCTCTGCGTAACTATTGCGCTCTCTACAATACCTCAAGAATCTTACAGAAGGCTAAGTTTAGGGAGAGTTTTCTTCACAGTTTTTGAGGACAGAATTACATAAGGGTATAAGACATGTTTTCATTACTCACTGAGATAATCCAATAGAAATGTGTCGCGCCGAAAGTAAACTCTTTTTTCTTACTTCTGGTGAAATTGATCAAACATTTTCTAAATTCGAGGTCTTGGCTACATCTTTAAAAAAAAAATCTATTTAGATCACACTTCTAGGGATTATTTGTTCAGTGATTGCAGTTATAATACATATTATTTTAACAATTGATTTGAATTATTGATTGTGTTATAATAGCGACTTGATAAATGCATATAATAATTGTATTGTCATCACTTGTAATCCGTGAATTGAATATCAATCAATTACTCGTGCACAATTTATCGTAATAGAAAACTGCATTTTTTAAATGTGTGTTAATGAACAATATCAGATATATAAATAGATTTATAATTATTTTTATTGGTGTAGAATAAGAACAATAATTGCCAACTATTGGAACTATTATAATAATTATTAATTACAATTCATTAACTCCATTTGGAAAACAAATTGCATCCATGTGGGATTTTGGCTTAATTCCCTCAACACAACATATATTGACATTGTTTTAGTGGAGATGTGATACAGTGTAGTTGTGATACGTCTCTTACGGCCGTTCTCCCCAACTTTTCGAATGATCAATCTGAGCCACCGATCAGCCAAGTGTTTTGTTAAGTATTCGCTCTATTTGACTGTCTCCAAACATTTTTTTTATCTTTGAACTTCCTAAATTGTCTATGAAGGACTCGCCCACTTCTATGGAAAATATAATTGTACCCCCACACGTTCATAGTCAATAAAATGACATCAAAGTAAAAACTTTCAATGTTAAATTAACATAGACGAGTTAATTTTATATTTATTATGAATACATATTATTTGTCTTAAATATTGTAATACAAACACGAACATTTTATATTTAAAGACGTATATGTTAAAAATAAAGTGTTAGCTTGACTTTTACTAAAATGCCGCGAAAACGGAAGTAGACTTTTTTGACGTTTGTCTTTCGTGCGTTCTTTTAATTTTCAATCAACAATTGTCAATAATATTTTCATCGTCGATGTCTTCATATTCGCTATCCGTACCCGCTATTGGTATTACATTAAAAATATCTTCATTTTCGCTCTCCATATTCAAAATTGTCAATACACAATAGATACAAAAAATAGTTTGCGAAACGAATGACGTTTGACCATAGATACCTATGACATTTGACGTTTACGCTGTCATTTGACACTCTGTTGACACTTTTTATAACTAGTCTTTTACTGAGGAGAACTTTAATCCACAAAAATCGATAAATTAAGATGATCGCAAGTTTGACTGAAAATTTCGTTGGGAAAAGCGAATTTGTGCATTTAAACAGTGCTGAGGCAAAATTTCGGCTCATCAGTTGCTCAGTAAGGTTGGGAAGAACGGCCGTTAGTCAAGGAAGCGATACGACGCAGCAGATAGGTTTTGTATTGTATTAATATGCAGGTGGTCTCTTTGTGAACACTTCTATACTTTATAGTGTCGCACCCAAAGATAGGTGGTTAACATTTTTTATGACTGTTTTTTATTGGCTTCACAAAACACAAAGTTTTGTTCCTCATATACATAATACAGCATGTGTCGTATCACGAACCTCTGTTTTCCGGCAAGTGTTCGTGAATGTCTTAATGATATACGAGCATCATTCAATATAATGTTATTTACCTATGTAATAAGTTTTACCAGGTTATTATTTTTATAAGACTAAATATGTACCTTTAAAAGGCGAAACGGTCATTACATGTAAAAATAATAACCAACAGAACTTAATAATTATATTAAATTTTCTTTAATATTAAAAAAAATATTTTTGTTTATTTACACTTCTCTCAACAAATTAATAATACACATGTTAAAAAAATGTTTTTTATTGTTACTATCATATGGTTCAAAAATTACCAAAGATTTAATGTTCCATGAATAAAACTGATTTAACAAATGTAATATATTGTTATTTTAATAATTGTGAAATAAATGAGTGATTGAAATTTTGTGCATAAATTAACATTTAATAAGCCTGTATTTTTATTTACTGGAGAAGATTTTTGTTTAATATTTTCAAATTTGCAGTTGAAAAATTCTATTACTTACACATAAAACTGTAAAACCTCTTTTTTACGTTTTTCAAGGAAACAGATAAAAAATTTACCTAACTAACTAACCATCACACCGCAGGGGTAGTCAGAAAGGGCGGACCGCCAAAAAACTCGATTTTGCATACACTTCTTGCTTCATTCACATTCATACATCGTCTCATACATTCTCTTCTATTATTCCGACTTCTGAAATGGCCCAACTCAAGTATTTGATTCACTTGATCGTGCCATGTCTTCCTCGGGGGTCCCAGGCTTCTTCCATTCACATTCGTGTCATATATTCTACTTGCACTCCTTTCCTTCGTTCATTCGCTCCACATGCCCAGACCATCTAAGCGTCCCTTTCTTAATCTTACTGATTACGCCTTGCATTCATTACGAATTTATTTTTTTTTCACACAATCATACATGTTTTTATCACACAATTTGCCTAAGAAATCTCATTTCTACGGATTTAGTTTACTTTCATTCTTCCTCTGCCAAATCCATGTCTCACTGCCATACATTAGGGTTGGTATCAGCACTCCATTGTGGACTGCTAGCTTCCCTTCTTTGGACAACTTTTTGTCATCACCAACCACGTTCAGTCCCCCGTTAATGGAGTTTCCTGTATTCACCCTTCTTTCAATACCCCTATCAGTCTTTCCATCTCTCGTAAACATACTTCCCAAATATACAAACTCATCGACCCGCTCTAAGTATTCATCATTCCCATAAAATTGAGGAAATGAAAAATGTATGGAAAAATAGAATTTTCAAGTACCTAAAAATCATTAATTTGAATATTATGCCGTAAAACTGCATTAATTTGAAAAACATCAAACTTCAAAAGTCCCTTTCTTCTCCACATATTCTAATATTTTCCAATTGTATTTCTAAACAACCCTCATTTTAACATTCCCAAATGAATTCGCCACTAAAATTATCACACCTTAAAAAAACCAGTTTCATAATATTAACAGGATAATCCTTTTTCTGCCAAAGTCAAAATTCTCAATTAACCACTTCATGCTTTTGAACGAGCAGTGTTTGCGGGCGGCGCACGTGTCGTATCGCGCTAACCCGAGCACTGCTCGCGTGTTTCGACTTGTTTGCGTTACATAAGATAAACAAACAAACTGAGCTTGCCAGTTGCCACTTGCCACTTACGCAAATCGTTTCTTCTGTTTTAACTTATCGTAGTTATATTTGTTTTTTTATTATTTTTTTTATATTAGGTTAAGTTTTTTTGCATTTTTTACTGCTTCTGTTTTGTTTTTTTTTTTAACTGGACATCTTTTAAATTATGTAAACTCTTTAAAAAAAAACCTAACCTGATGTTTTTAGTTCTATTTTTGTGAAAAAACACCCGAGCATGTAGCGGTTAATAAGAAATTTACAAAATAATATGACATATTCCAGCAGAAATCGAAATATATTACAAAAGCATGACTATCGTTATTTCTGTTTTAAAACATGACATTGCTTCAAAATTACGACGCGGGCAACCTGTCAAATTTAATTTATTATTTATTCTGGGAAATGCAGAAATCGTAAATAAATTGGATTAATGAGATGGAAATAATGTTAAATAAAAATGATTTCGCAGAAAAAACAAAACAAATTATAACCGTGAAATAAAAGTCTTAGGCCGTTTTAATAATTTTTGTATTCTCTCAACAACAATCAACAACTGATCGGCCGGTCCAATGTGACCACCCGCATCATATTTCCCGCCAGTGCTCTTAATCGAGGAAGCGCGCCCGGGGTCGGTTGTGGAATAAGTTTACAAAAAAATGTTAAAATGGATTTTATTTTTAATTAATTTCATTAAATTTAAATATGACAACAAAAACATTGCGATTTGACTATTATTTAATGTATGTAGGTAAATATAATTATATAAATAATGAGTTGTCAGAAAAACAGTAATCACTTACATTATTTTTAAACAATAATAAGGAACTCCAGTCCATTTTTAAATTTTATTTTTTTTTATCAACAATGAAGTTTAAACTTAAATAAATACCAGTATATTTAATTGTTTTTAAGTTAGTTTTCGTAGTTATATCATCAACTACACAAAACACTATTATCAAATGCCCGGAAAAGAATCTTCACCGCCCGTCCTTTGGGTTATTATTCAAAAAGTACATAAACAAAACATCAATTCAAATTAGCTCAAATACCTCAGTCAGGTATACAGGCCTATGAAAGGCCCTAATTCAAAGTTTAGTTTTTCCATGTCCACCCTAATTTACCTTTTTATCTGACACTCCACAAGTGCGCCACTCTGGGCTCATGCATACTGATATATCCCTACCTACAACGTGCAATATATAATACATATGTACATATCACTCACATACCCGAGCAGACCTGAAAATAGCTCAAACATATTCCCCGTCCGTTCGCGCCACAAAACCTGCACTCACGTCCAACTATTATTTGCCATCATACTTTGCTCCACGCCCAAACTTGCGCACCACCTGTTCAAGCTTTGAGTTTGAGTAATTTTCACAATTCCGTCGTCGATTCCCGCCGTATTTCACTCATTTCTTGCTAGAGCTTTTAGCCACGTGATTAAACGAGAAAGCATTTTGGATTTTGATGTCGCTTCGGGTTGAAATGTTTGTCCCTCTTTTTAAAAAAATAACTTTGCATCCGTCTATGGATGATTTCATGATCATGCTTTAGTTTCTAGATCACCTGCTAGGTTTTAAGTATGTAATAATAATAATAATAATAATAATAATAATAATAATAATGTTTTTATTTAATTTCTAATACAATTACAAACATGTTATATTTAATACGTAAGAGAAATTACAGGTACTTATTTAATATTTGTAAAACAATGAAGAAATATACTAAAAATAAAAAAAAATAAATTCAGAGATATTTAAATAAATTCAGGCAGTGGTGAAGATCGCGTCAATGAGAAGAGATTCTTTCAAGAATCAATAGAATTTCCCTTTTGAATCTTTCTTCACTGACGCAAAAAATGTCGATATCCTGAGAGATTTTGTTCAGGAGCAATATACTCCTCCCCACCGGGAGAACCATTGGCAGGTTGGTTCTACAGGTAGGAAGATAGAATAATCTATGACGACGCTGTCTTAGATAGTCATCAGGAACATAAAGACTTATGCGTTCCAAAATAGCTGAATTCACTATGGAGCCTCGCAGTAGTCTAAAAAAGTGGGTAGCGGCATACCCCTCTCTTCTGAGCTGCAGGGAGTGAAATCCAAGCATGCCCAGAAGAAAGTTAGTTGGATAAAGCCACGGATAGAGTCCGTACTCCCTCATGTAAAGAAATCTCATACATCAAGTATTCACAGCTTGTTGGCTTTTACATACAATTACATAATACAAGCAAAACTTTAAAATGGTAGGTAAGTCAGTTAAATGGAACCATTCTGTTGTGTATTTATCTCTTAATGATAACACTCCAACACTTGGTTATTTATTAACAAATAACATCATACACGGAATCTCAGTATGGTTGGGAGAGCCAGGAAACTGAGTTCCCTCTAATACAATAGTAATAATATGTCTGTCTGACCTTGAGCGGTCCTCAGGTATCACTCCTGTACTGTCTTGCCGACAGTGCCATCTATGTGAAACAATCGAAACTAATATATTACACATTCCATAAAAGAATTTGCCTTAACCCTTCCCTTACAGTGCTAGAAGATCCCTCAAGCTACGGTTCTGCACACTCAGTGTGCTGGTTACACAATTAGAATTTTCTGTTTTTAAGGCTGTTCTCTGACGGTCCGCTAAGGAATCGACATAAAGCTCATGCATAATACCGATAGCTCACTGCGCCATATATATTTTATATATTTCCATTGGTGCCAGCTCGCGACTCGGGGGGGGGGGGGGAGCGGAAGCGGCGAGACGTACTTCTAGTATACCACAAGCGTTGCGAGTTTACGTCCAAACTTGCAACTCGCGGTAAACACGCGTCGTTTCTATTGTTTACGTGCCTTTCGTCCTTGAGTTCAAACATGGAGCCAGATATGAATTTTCGGCTCATAATCTAGGTTATTTGGGTTATTATTCAAAAAGTACGTAAAAAAACATCAGTTTGTTTTTCGTTAGATTTCGCAATAACAATACGTGTTTACAATATACCAGACAAAATTTTTACATTACAAAATATATTACATTTTACAAAATATATTACAATTTTTACATTACAAAATATATTAGTATTTTACACTAAATACTAAACGAGATGACGCAGGAGCAAACTTGACGTATACAAATGTTTTTTTGGGTTTCGGGTATAGTTTTTTTGTACCTGAACATATGGGATACGGCTTGTTGTGTTCGGGCCATAATATAGCGGCCGTATTACGTACATTCGCATGGGTAGGGCGGTTAAGTTATTTAAGTAGTTCTATTTTTCTACAAACAGGTAATTATCTTTACTTTTATTATTTACCTGTTCATTGTTTTTAATCATTATCTCTATAATGTTTGGCTGCAAGACTGCAAACTATACTAAAATGGACGTTATGATTCTTGAATGTTTTCTCATAATAAGCTGATATAAAATGATAGGTCAAATAGATTTTGTGAGTGGCCAATGCCGTTTGAAAGGTGACACAGTAGGATAAAATCGCTTTATCTACTGAACAGATAATCCCTAGAAGTGTGATCAATACTGATTTAACTGTGTGGTTAACATAAAACATTTCAATTCCTAGGCCATCTCACCAGATTCCACATGTGATTGTGGCTCTTACCATAATTTATTTGAGTGTCGTATCAATGACCAATTTACAAACTTAATGCATGAATTGGTAAAACTTAAAATTGAACTCCCAACCAGTATTCCCTACCTTCTATGTCTCAACTCCCCCATTTTAGCAAAATAGATTTATAAAAATAGCATTAAAATTTAAGTCATTGGGGATTAAAAACACATAAATTTACACTGTAACTTATTTGTTTCAATTTTATTTGCCCAAATAGAACAATATGTACTATTAAAATCTAACTGATTAAACATGGCCAAGATCACCCTTAATGGGTGAAAGCCATAAACTAAAATAAAATCTTAGACCCCAGTCAGGCCATTGAACTTTTTCAAATTCACCAGATGGAAAGGAAAATACACATGTATGTATGAACTTACTTTAGGCACATGGACACACTCACAACACACTTCTATCAATTTATCTTTTTAGTGTAGAATACAATATTATTACATAGCGCTTTATTGTTTATTTGTTAAGTTTCACATTCGGCAACTTTGACTTGTTTTCGGTTCAGTGACAGTTTCGCGCTTTGGCTTTTTAGGCGCAGGGGATTCCAGAACGCTGTCCGGCACGTACCCTCTCCAAGTCGCCCCGTGGGACCCCCCCTTTAGTATTATGTAGTTTCGTTTATGACTTTTTGCGCTTGCCAGATGGACATTGTGCCTCTCCAGGTTTTCAATCATCGCACTGGTGTATGTTTGTCCTGTGGCAGCGTCAATGCCTCGGCTCCGGCGTTGAGTTCTGAAACAATACATTTTTTAAAAATTTAATATAAATAAATATAAAATATTTAATAGTACAAATATATCTTAATAGGTAATTACAAAAAAGCACAAATTTATTTAACAAAAACTACCCAACTCAATGGAGAAAGTTTTCTCGTGTTTGAGTTGGGGAGCAGCGCCATGTAGCGACAGTAATGGTAACTAAGTATAGAAATAAAATACATCAAGAATGTAATATATATTCACTTTGTTTTGTTGTACACAATAGTTACTACAAAATGCATTATCTACAAAATATATACAGTAATATGGTAGGTTTTTTAAATTAAGCCATGGTCATGGTCTGCAGGGAAAAATCTACCTTACACCCCCTTCATTCCCCACACAATAGGGAATAAAACGGTCTGCCAGCGATTCAGACAAAACGGACCTGGAAATCGTTGATACGCTAAAAACTACCCTACGTATATCGAATTTCAAACAAATTAAGGCTCAGATTCGTTAAAAAGGGAGCATACCATGTCTTGCTAAGCCAAAATCCACCCTCAGCGTATCGAATTTCGAGGAAATTAAGGCTCAGAGTCGGTCAAATTCAAATTCAACACCTAAAGTTAGCTGCGAATCGAACTCGCAATCAAAATAATCTCCGGAAACTACTGAAAACTTTGTATCGAAGAAACGGACCACTTACGGGTTCCATCTAGCGGCGGCAATTGGAACCACCGTCAATTTAGTAAGGAAAATTTAAAATCTGTTTGAGTTCTGCGTTGGTTCTAATTCTAACCGCAACATTCCTACCCGCTGGTTGGAGCTGTTCAAGTTTCCTTTGAGTTTCCGGAGAACTTACTCAATGTGTTGCCAATGAAAGAAAAATAATAGGCTATGAGTATATTCGAAAAGTACCTACAAAAGTACAGACAATCGCGGCTGACTCTGGACCGGTTTGAAAATATTTCGTTAAATTTTAGGCTTTGACTTGCGGAAAAGTGTAATCCGTTAAATTCGCGGACCTCTGACGTGAAATAAATGGACAATATTTACTAAAACAGATGTTGGAAAGTTTATATTTGGTCGGTTCTGGAGCATTACCTTAAAAAAATTCCACAATATTCCATCAAACTTTTGACATTTCAAAATCCGGAAGAATACAACATGTTTTTATCCTTCCAGCAGATTTACCCGCGTTTCTATGGAATCATTTTACTTCAAATATAATTATTTCAAAGGAACCATATTGAAAAAAATGCATTTGATAAAATAAAATCACCGTTTTTTATGTGCATAGGCGATTTTCCGGAGAACGCGGAGCCATTATTAGTACCTACCGATTAATATTGTAATACTCAAGAAATATACAAGGATCACATAATTCGATGAAGGTAAAAAATCATTAAAAATGCGTTTATTGATAGAAAACGACGATTTTCTTTTCTGAATTTTGAAAAAATTTATATAGCGCTGTTTTTTTACTTTCACTAGTTTCAGTTAGATCCTAGGCCCCTTTTTGCGAAATATGGCTTATGCTTTTAAGGGAAAAGATTATGCAAAATACATTTATTGAAATAAAATGAATAGGGGTGGGCTAGGAATAGGGGTAGGAGCAGGAGTAGGGGTAGTCGATATGGGTATCAAACTGAGCGTCTCCACCTACGCAACCTGATTTGCGCAATTAAAAATTTGGCAGCAAACTCCTAGGCCCAATTTGTCGAGATAAAACTAATATTGAATTTTTTTTTTTCTTTTCTTTAAATACTTAATCGGGATAGTCGTAGGGTAGGAGTTGGGTAGATGTAGGGTAGGTGTAGGGGTAGGGATAGGAGTAGAGGTAAGGGTAGGAGTAGCCGATATGGGTATCAAACTGAGCGTCTCCACCTACGCAACCTGATTCTTGCAATAAAAAAATTGGCAGAAAACTCTTAGGCCCCTTTTTGCGAAAGACTGACAGAGAACTAAATAGGGGTAGTGGTAGGAGTAGGAGTAGGGGTAGGAGTACAAGTAGGAGTACAAGTAGGGGTAGGAGTAGAAGTAGGAGTAGGAGTAGAAGTATGAGTAGGGGTAGGGGTTGGGGTATCCGATATGGGTATCAAACTGCGCGTCTTAAACTACACAACCTGATTCGCTCAGTGAAAAACAGAGCACTAAGCTCCTTGGGCCTCTTTTTGCGAGATACGACTCGCCCTGAACCTTTTAGGGGTAAGGGTTGGTGTAGGGGTATGAGTAGGGTTAGGGGTAGGGTTAGGGGTAGGAGTAGGAGTAGGAGTGGAAGTAGAGGTAGGGGTTCTAGTAGGAGTAGGAGGAAAATAACATTTTATTTTCCTAATATAAATTTTAAAAAATATTTCTAACACACACACTCCTTGCATCATCCACATTACAAAATATTCTAAATATATACAAACCAATTGCAGGATTGCAATAGGCAAAACCTAGTAGAATAGTAAAAGTACATGATAGTAGAAATGCAACAATAAGGTGCATATAAGATATAAACACGATACATTTTAATTTTAGTCGTATTTCAAAAGGCCGGATCTAATATAGAGGATTTTTTTTCTAATTTACATACATTATTTACAATTAAGAGTTTTGTAAAATTCAAGAAGAAATTAAAACTTGTAATTACTATTGGAGTTATCTAATAATTGTTTGATTTGTGATTTGAAAGAATTATAATTTTTTCTGTTTTGATTTTATATTGGACTGCATTAAAAAAATTATACCTCGATTGGCGTAGTGGACTTGAGAAGCACTAGTTTTATATTTAGGGATTTCGAAGTTGTCACGTGATCTTGGTCGGTTACTTATTTTTGTGGAAATTGTTGAATTGAAATGGTCGTTGTGAATTTGTAACAATGTGTTATTTTTGAAAATTTTATTTAAACCGAGGACTCTAAAAGAGTTAAGCAGTTGTGTAGTTGGAAATATCGATGGTTTTCGTAGGATGACTTTTAAAATCAATCTCTGTATTTTTTCAACAGGTAAGAGGTTAGTTTTAAAGGTTCTCCCCCAACCGATATCACATAGTGTACTGTACCGCCACCCGGTTGAGTGACATTGTTAAGGAAGGGTTTTGTTAGCGCAGTCCTTGAAAAGGCCCGGATTAAATGAAGCAAGAAACAGGTGTCAATACCTCATTCCACATATGAGCCACTTTACACATGAATGTATCAGAAAAACAACCCATTCTCATGAAACTCATAACAATTATCAACGGGTGTTCCACTGGTGCCCGCCCAGTTGTGTGGAGGATAAAATACAAAAATAAATTCTGTTCTCGTCATGACAAGTCCCAAGTATTATCACTATTGTAATTTCTCCGTCTAACCTTCCTCATAAACAATGCAACAGACAGAGGTTACAAAGGAGCTCTCAGGGCCAGGACAATGTGTAATGGAGGCAGTTTATTAGACGTAACGATGCTTATTGATTTATGGATTATTTTCCTTAGTGCATTTCCAGAATCCCATGAATTGCATTCCAAAATGCAATCTGTCTGTCCCTACTCCTGCTCTACAATCACATTACGCATCCTTTTGTTTACTGACTCTGGAGCTATCATTGTAACTGACCATCACATCGCTTTTCATCTTAGGGATAGGCAGAGCGGATAGACTGTCACACAAATCTGTGGTGGCACCAGCTCCTTGCTTCATTCACATTCGTTTACCATCAATTCTGACTTTTGATAACTCCTCTCAAGTATCGATTCATTTGGTCGTTCAATGTCCTTCTCGGGTTTCTCCCTATTTTTCCATGAATTTTATTTTAATTTTTATGCCAATTGCTCCAGGAAGGACCTGGGGAAGGTGGGGAGTAAGAGTACCTGGCTATTCAGATCTGGTCACCAAACACAGCTTAAGTCATTTTAAGCAACGTTTCAATTCGGAATGGTGGTCTTTTCACCAGGGCGATACTGAGAGTATCTTCCACTCTGGAAAGTTCCGCAAATATACCTACTATTATTATTTTTAATTAATTCATTGTAAAACAACACAAATTAATTAAATAAAATTTACTTGCGAACATTGGAATTTGAACCCGCGACCTCAGGAATCATAGACAAGATCCTTATTCCTCTACCACGGAGGCCGTCAAATGAATGGTGAATTCACTATTCCCTCATATTCTCCTGGCACTCATTCGCTCAACATGTCCAAACCATCTAAGCATCCCTTTCTGATTCTTATTCATTACGCTATACAATATTTCACTTTCCAGATTTTCTTAATTACCCGTTGTCGTAGCTGTATAAGCGGCCAAAAGCGGCACTAACGAATGAACGAGGCAGTGATGTGGAATTTTCCCTAAAGATGGGGAGAAAACAAAAAACTTAATTCCATATTTGTGACACGTAAAAGAAGAAAAAAAATTGTTTACGCCCCGGAGAGAGAAGAGTTTGAATTTCCAGGTCTCTTCCCACGCGCAGAAAGGGTGGGACTTATTAGTATTTGGCTCTCACATTTGAACACATAGCAATCGAAAAGTGAGGCAACCGGTGAATCAACTGTTCATGTATTATCTTCAGCTCCTAAAGTGAAGAGGGGAAACAAGTTCCATACGAGAAGAAAATTATTGTTGATGATTTTCGTAAGGAGCAATACGCGCTGAGAAAAATTATTGCATAATTTTGGATAGCCGCAAAGAGTACGCAAGGAAACTTCTCATAAAACTAGGTTTTTGTTGGAAAAAGTGTCAATTAAGACATAAAATCCTTGTATTTTGGTATCCTCTTTCAAAATAAAGAGCGAAGGGCGGTTCATTATATAAGTAGAAAACAATAAAAAAATATGTATTGTCAATATACATTTTTCAAGTTTTAGGTATTTATTTACCAAAAAATAATCATTGGGAATGCTAATTTCCAAGAGTATGTAAAACGGGCTAACCATGTGACACTTCCTTTCCGCACCCCACCCCCTTCGTTCTGAACGGCACTAGGTAATGATTTTTTGTTTGTGGTCGAACTATAATAATTTTTTCCTTTCTGTATCTTTTTTTATATCATATTTGAATAATTAATATCACAATGAAGCTTAAAGGTTTAGTAAGTTAAGTTAGGCCCGTGATTACATTGATGAGTTTGTAGATCTGCGTAGTTATTTCAATAATTCAAGAATTAATAAATTAATTGAAAAATAACTTTGTATTCACTACTTTATTAATATACACAGATATCAACGTGTTTCGAAAGCAATGCTTTCTTCATCAGGAATATACAGAATACTAAAAAATAATAATGTCAAGTATAGACAAATGATAAACATACAACACACGTTGATATCTGTGTATATTAATAAAGTGGTGAATACAAAGTTATTTTTTGATTAATTTATTAATAATGACGCCACAAAGTGAATATCTTTTGAAGAAATTATAATTAAACCATTGTTATGAGGTGTTTGAGGTCTATTATAGGAGGTACTTACTGGCTGCAACTGGGAATATTTCTGAAGTATACAGCGTCATTTGCGCTGGCCAAGTCTTTGGTAATGATTGCCACCAGAATTGGGTTCTTTGAATTTCCTTCCAACTGCAAGAACAGAAAAATACAAAACTTAAAACCAAAAAATATTTTTAATTCTTAATAACTTTGGAATGTTGTTACGAGGGCTGTTTGAAAAGTTAGTAAAAAGTGAAGTAAAACATATTAGCGTAGCCATGTAGGTCTTCAAAGTTAGCTATGGACAATGATATACCGCTGCCAGAACTACATTTGTGTTGTGTTGTAGCCATGTAGGTCTTCAAAGTTAGCTATGGACAATGATATGCCGTTGCCAGAACTACATTCGTGTTGTGTTGTAGCCATGTAGGTCTTCAAAGTTAGCTATGGACAATGATATGCCGTTGCCAGAACTACATTCGTGTTGTGTTGTAGCCATGTAGGTCTTCAAAGTTAGCTATGGACAATGGTATGCCGTTGCCAGAACTACATTTGTGTTGTGTTGTAAAAGTGATGTGTCCCGAAGTCAATAACTTTGTAGATTGTGAAAATGGAATTGAATTTATATATATTCATAAATGAATTAAAAATTTCTATGTAATCACCACTTTATTAATATATACATATCAACGCGTTTCGAAGGCGAAGCTTTCCTCATCAGGAATATAAAGAAATAATAGTAATAATAATTTTATTTTTTTTCATAACTTATTGAAGTTTGTAAACCTCATTATAATATTTAATCATTGAAGAAGATAATATTAACACATCCCAAATGAACCACGAAACCGAAAAAACTACAGAAAATAAAAAGATTTCAGTCGCATCTGGGACTCGAACCCAGGAACTCTACCTATCCGGGGTAACCGCTTAACCAACTTAGCTAATGAGACCAGTTCAATTTACGCCATCTACACCGATATCATACTTCAAGTTCAAGGACCTGTTAATATTATCCTCCATTTTTATAAATCCCATATTATTGGCTGCTATCCTTATGATGATCGCAAAGTTCTACCCGAACAAAGTTCTACCCGAACACAATTGCAACCGGAATAGAGTCTCGGATATACCTACCTGATTTTTATTCATATGAGACATCTATTGACTTATTTTACAAGTCTACTGGTCTCATTAGCTAAGTTGGTTAAGCGGTTACCCCGGATAGGTAAAGTTCCTGGGTTCGAGTCCCAGATGCGACTGAAATCTTTTTATTTTCTGTTGTTTTTTCGGTTTCGTGGTTCATTTGGGATGTGTTAATATTATCTTCTTCAATGATTAAATAATAATTATATATATTCTTTTCAATTTCTGTCAATAAAAACAAATAATACAATTCTTTGACAAAAATGGCAGATTATCATATAAATAAGGAGAACTGACTTTTAAAATATCACAGCATTCCTTTTCGAGGAACTCCACAAAGCTGGAGTACCCAAAGTCTTTGATAGGGAGCAGCCGGCCCTCGATGTCGTTGTAGTCGCGGAGTAAGTCCACCAGGTCCATTTGCAGCGGGGTGGAACACACCATGCACACCAGCACCTTCTTCAGCTCCTTCAGTTCTGTGGATACTCGGTCTTGGTTTTCCATCTTACTGTCCTGGAAGAGATAAATACAGCTCCATTATGGTTTGTTTGTGAAGGACAATGAACTGACAATCCGTAATAAAAGTTAGATATACACCCATTTGAAAGTAAACTAAAGTCACTATTCCTTTCCGACTCACTTTTTCAGAGTGGAAGATACCTACTCTCAGTACCCCCTGGTGAAATTCACCATTCAGAATCGAAACGTTGCTCGAAATGGCTTTGACCATGTTAGATGATCAGATCTGAATAGCCAGGTACTGCCCAACCTTTCTCTTTCCTATCTACTTCCCTTCCCACTCCCTTCAGCCTCAAGACATACCTACAGCATTTTACCTGGGGATGCCATAGTTCCAATGGGTCCAGATAGCGGGGAGCAGTTAGGACTCTTGTGCGGTAATCATAATTTTAAAAAAAATTACCTATATGGAAAGAATATAAATTGTTTTTGTCCACGAACTACGAATCAGACGTTATTGTCAATATTACTCACAGTTGATATGATCAGCGTTGTCATCTAGGAATTCGAAATTTCCTCTAAAATTTATGTATATTCCGTCAGATTCCCGCCAAAACTAACTTGAATTTCTGCCAGATATTCCGCTGATTTTGAACACTAAAACCACGAACAAAAGGCGCAACAGCTATCGACTGGTATAATAATTATTTTTGCCCGGGACATAAATACAGAGATGTTCAATGAACAAAATAATATCCCAAGTTCCTAAGTTTAGGATTAGATGAGTCCTTGCAAGTACTGCATTAGGCTAAATAAATATATTTTCCTGAAGAAGTTGCCAGTGCGATAAAATAATGCAACTGAAGACCATTTTTCCAGTAATTCCGGGAATTGCCTTGTTTTTTCTTCAATCAATAATATTATTCGATTCCGCCAGAAAATTCTTTATCTTATAAAGCCCGTTAGACACAAAATCCGCTAGAAATGACGGGAATATAATTTCTCGGGTTTCGAGTCCAAGCCACATGCTATTTATTAATGATTACATTTTAAGTATATTAAAATGTCTCTGAGCGAGAGACACCTCACAATTGGTTATGACGTCATCCTTACAGCTGGACATAATTACTTTGTTGAATCATCTATATCACTTTCTATATCAAATGCTACTGAAAGAGAAGAAGTCATTTTATCATATATACCAGTACTGCACAATCTTGTTAACAAAAGGGAGATGGGAAAGGGGGTGGTTGAGAAGTACCTGGCAATTCAGATCTGGTAACCAAACATAGCTAAAGTCATTTCAAGCAACATTTCGAGTATGAATGGTTCTTTTACCAGGGCGATACTGAGAGCACCAATCACTGAAATATTCTGAAAATAATTGGGGCATTGGATCCATTTCCTTAGCCAAAAGTATTATAACATTTTTCAAACAAAAACGTTACGAAATGGGTTTATATATATTTGTTACGTGCATTTTAAATTTATACAAAGTGTAGATAAAAGCAAAATTTTCACAAGCAGTTAGCAAAATAACATAATATGGAAAAAAAAATTATTTATACATTAAAGGTACCTACTGTACAACAAAAGAAAAAAAATCATATAGCCAAGGCCAGTGCGGGGTAAATTTGTTTAACAGTAAATGTTACTCGTTATAGTATTTATATGTACAAATATATTATTAAAAAAATTTTATAAATATTTCACATAATTTTTTTTTCTGTAATCAAGTAAATTTTTACGGCATCTCTATAAAAAAGAATGAAGGGAATCTTTCCCAGAAACATTTTTTTCAGTTTGTTTTATTTTGTGATAAAAAGCAATAAGAATCCAAAAAAACTAAATAGCAAGATTCAAAAGCTAGAAAGAGTTTACAAGAAAAATAAAACATTTTGCCGTTTCGAAAAACTGGTTTAAAAGTCAAATAAAATGCTATTGTCCGAAAATGTAAATTATTCTAATTAAATTAATTACTGATTTAAAAAGAAATTATATCCTTCCGACAGTACAGATTTAAGGACATCAATAAAAAAACAAACTAGAAGATAATAAACAAACATAGATGAGGTCATGTCAAGAGCCAGAATAATAGAAGAGTGTGTATGAGAAGATGTATGAATGTGGATGAAATGGATGTGTGCCGAGAAAAAGTTGTGTAGTGGTAAATCCTCTCTGCCCACCCTTGCGGGGAAATATTGTGATGGTAGGTTAGTTAGCTAAAAAAAATATATCTGAGAAATAATATAATAATTTTTAAGTTTGCGTTGACGTTTTTTACCTGAATTTGAATAAAGAACGTGGTCAATATTGAATACTAATTAATAGATTTTTGATGTACCCCAATACCGCACTAAAAGTCTATGAACATTTTGCTTTATTTTTGCAAGCTTCATGATTACATTGGTTATGTAAAAAAATAATATTTCAAAAAATCTATATTAAATACATGTACATGTTCCCTCGATCCAAATTATACTGAAACCAAAAGAAGTTTAATTGTCAGAGCAGAGCAATACAAATAACACTCACGTCTCAGCTGGGCAAAATGTTGACCGGAAAATGGACAAGTCTCGAGTGGCACACGGTGAGTCGAGAACACGGCGACCTTATTCTAACGTCACAGTGTTTCAACTCATACTACATACTAGAAGATCGAAAGTCACTTATAAATTCTTAAGCGATGACGTCAGGTAATCAGTGTAGCAAATGCACGCTTATTTAGTGTGATTAATGCAAGGGTTGACTCATGCCAGACAGAAAGCCTGAAAAAATTTAATTCAATTTTCAGGTACATTTATTCACTCCCAGCGCCACAATGTTATTTTTTTTAATTATAAACATTCACTGCCACACGCTCCGGCCACCGCAGCCCACATATTTATATACATGGAGAAATTCCTTCCAATTGTTGTACACCAAAGCCAAGACTATCGCATCGCATGTAATCACACCAAAAAGATACGTAAAACTGACACAATAGGGCCACTATACATTGAAGAAATCAGTTAATACAAAGAATATCCCGTGAAACAACAGTTTTTATCAAGGAATGACACGTACGCGCATCAAGTTAGCGCAGGAAGCACTCCCCATTCCAACATAATACGGCAACTCGAGGCCGCAAGAAATGAAGAGATCTACGCGAAGAAGAATTCCCAGTCCTTCGCCGGGCTCGGATCAACTAATGCACTATCAACAAGGGTAGACGGCCACCGTTGGTAGACGATACGAATCGCGCGAGACCCGAAGTTCCATTTTGGCTAAAGCTGCGCCCGATACCAAATGCGCAGTACCAGGTTTAGCCCTGGTCGTTTGTGTCACCTGGCCGGACAAGTCACAGAGCTTAGACGCTCAGTGCGGGATCGATTCTGAGTAGAACACCCCTACACAGATCACAAGTTTAAAGTCAACAAGCCTGGTCAACACAACTCAAAGACGAGACCTCGGGGTCTAACGCTAACTGACTGTGCACAGAGACAGAACTGATTCTCGGTTTTAGGAGCCACCCTTATCGCCATTCTCATCACCACCAGCAGCCAGATGCCCGAGCACCCGACCACGCCGTCCACACTGTCTTCCGCCAGAAACAAGGAGCTCCCGGCTCCCCGCTACGCCATCTCCGCAGCCCGTATCCATTTCGTAAGAAATCATTTCCGTTACCCTACTCTTCGATTCAAGTAAACATTTGGATTAACGAGTCAAGAGTTTCAAGTATTTTTCAGTATGTATTTTCAATAAGATTAATAATAATACTAATAATAATGTTTGATTTCCTTCTTTTTTTATAACAAAATAACAAATTATGATATACTCACTGAGATTTCCCGTGCTAAGGATTTCAATTACAAAATATTAAATTACATTATATTAAATTGATGTGCTTGATGAAAAAATAAAAATAATTCTAAGGTGTGTTGAGATTGGGAGAGGTGTGTGGCCCCACGATGCAGCGTCAGTGTTGACAAGTTAGAAAGGCGGCCCCCAAGTTGGCGCCAGTGTTGAGGAACAAGCCCTACTCTAGGGCGGCAGTGTAAGAGAACTGACACGTTGGGGGCCAGTGTTGGGGAACAAGTAAAATAAATGTTATGGTTACTAAGAGGCCAACTGTTGAGACGGCCGACTCTCAGCTCACCTCGACTAGCTCTGTAGGGTAGAGTAGAGATTCCGTCTCTCAGGATCGTAGATCGGCTTCCGCCTCATATGTGGCCAAGAACACAAGGGGCTCCCATACCACTCGAATGAAAGAGTCCAGTTCTCAGTACAGGGTTTATTGCAAGAGGGCACACATTATACGAGGGTTGTCCGCATATCATTGATAACTCCCCAATAACTATTTCGGGAAGTGACATTACTCCGAAGACGTGTGTTAAATTACTCGGTGTCAATCTGGATGCAGACTTTTCCCTTAAAAGTCAAGTAAACAGAACTGTAAGTACAGGGTTCTTTCAATTGAGGCAAATAAAAGCAGTACGGAGAAACCTGCCAACAGAGGCAACTAAACTGCTTGTCAATTCGTACGTTGTGTCACGTCTAGATTATTGCAACGGAATATATGCGAGTCTCCCCAAATACCAAATTAACAAATTTCAATCAGTATTCAACGCTGCAGCAAGACTTATCACCGGCGTATCTAAATATTCTCACATTTCAGAGCATCTCAAAAATCTCCACTGGCTCAAATGTCCTGAAAGAATCCAGTTCAAGCTCTGCTGGATGGTATTTAAGTCACTTAACGGAATGGCTCCGGCTTACTTATCAGAACTGTGTATTCCCGAAAATACCAACTCACGGCAGTCCACCCTTAGGTCATCAGCGTCATCAGCTATCGGCAGGTTGAAGGAACCAAAGCGCACACCTAATACTAAGTTCGGTGATCGTGCTTTCGGAGTGTCAGGACCTAAAGCCTGGAATGAACTGCCGCATGACTTAAGAATTATCAAAGACTCAACAGAATTCAGAACTAAACTTAAAACACATCTTTTCATACAATCGTATCCATAAATTGAAGAAATTCACCTGTAAATTGCTTAGCTAGGCTAGCCGATTAGTACTTACCTAAAGTCATTAAATAAATAAATAAAAAATAAAAATAATGATAAAATAATAAAATTAAATTAAAAATTCACGCATCGGTGCGCAAAGCGTCCACAGCCCGCAACACTGTAAATAACCAAACTGTAAAATAAAATAAAAAAAAAACGTTAATATTTATTAAAAGCTTCTTAAGCTTTTTAAGGTAATTTTATACATATTTTCGAGTCCTAAAATTCATTTTATAAATACTTTCCAGTCCCAAAAATTAATACCAATAATTCAATAAATACCACCTCTTCTTGTGCCACCAATCATCTAATAAATGTAATATCAATAGAAAAGGAGAAACAAATAACCATGTAAAACTATCATCTCTATAAATATTTTTTTCTAAAACTGTGTTCATCTGAAGCGACCTGCCAGGTAAGTATGTTATTACAGTTTATTATTTAGCTGTTTGCTACTTCAAATCATATTAAAAAAATTCAATTATTCCAAAACAAAGTCATTAGACCCTCGCTAAATGCACCCAAGTGGAGTGAAATCTCTACTCTCCACAACGATTCCAACATTCCGTTGATAAACGATTTCATTGTCACTCAGGCTTCTAAATTTTACGGCGGCCTAAAAGGCCACCATAATCCCACGATAAATACGCTCGCCGTTTATAGCGAAAATGATAAATTTAAATATAATAAACCAAAGAATGTCCTACGTAAGGAATAATATTAACCTTAATAAAACCAAATTCATTAAATTCAAAGTAAAGTATCCATAGATAATCTTATATAATTATGTTAGAGACAGTAAACTCACTGTTTAGGATCTCTGTGAACAAATAAATTCAACGTTATCAAATCAGTGTACCCGGACTCCTGGTAGAGCCAGGCAACAGCATTCTAGTGGACATTGCTTAGTCACCAACCCAATGCCAAGTCGAGAGGGCCCTCTGGGTCCTCCTTGGGAATTAAAGTAACCGTGCCCTAGTGGAGATTACTTGCCGTGCATCCTTCGCCCAAGTAAGATACCGTGGGTCCTATGTCGGAGTGTTTTAACTAAATACGCTAGGTATTAGTGAGGACGATCGTGAACTTTCTTTAAAACTCTCAGTGATTCTATTTTGTTCTAAAAACTGTTCTGCACTCTTTACTAGAATAATAAGCTGTGAACCCGATATAAGATAAATAAAATGGACATTGTGAAAATCGACTTTTTACTTATGCTAATACCCGCCACAGTCGTAGATTTAAATATATATTATACCAAATAAATTGATTACTTCAAATCCATAAAGAAAATCTAAAATTAGAATCATTGAGCACCAGGCCGAGAACCACAAAATGTATAAATGCTTACATACGAGTACATACATTATTAGATATGTTTTATTTATAAAAATTTATTTTAGTAATATTTTTTTTGAAATTAATGTACAGACACCAGAATATCACGTTCATGGTAGTACTCTGGAATTTAATTATATGTATAATAAACCATAATAGTACTCCCTCTCCAAACACGAGATTTTCTCAATTAGGGAGGTATTAATAAAAAAAAACTATTCTTAAAAAAACCTAAATACAGAAAAGAAGAAACAACATGTTCTTGTTATATTATGAACAATATAATTAATATTCCAGGGGAATGTAGATGAAAGAGGCTGCGCGCCATGGCTTCGAATTCTACGTGATTGTGTTTATAGTAATCAAATAAAACAATCAAACTTTGTTTCAACCACATTCATTTTTCAAGCCTACCTGTTTCGGAACAACAGTTTTACTTAGCTGGACAAAAGTTTATTAACATGTTAACACAACTTCATAGTTGATTGATTTATGCACGTAAATTAAATAATTTACACTGAAAAATTATACATTAGATGAAAAATTATAAAATAAACTATTCAATAGATCAGCGGTTCTCAAACACGGAAACCTTAAAAATGTTTTTCTTTTCTGCGGAACCCGACTCCATCACAATATTTAAATAAACAAAACCTTTTTGTGCAAGCATATTTTATACTAAATTGTCTATGGAGGTGCCCGCCTACTACAAAATAGTGTCTGCCCACTTTCATATACGATAAAACAGTAGCCGCCAACTTTTAAGACAATAAAACTTTTTGTGTAGCAAATTACATCATCTACCTACGGATTTAACGTTTCATTGAAAATATGTTTTTTTGATAATTATTTTTCATGTTATTTTGGACCAATATTTGAATAAGGTTTTTTTTTATTTATGTTATTTTTACAAAATGGTATTTTTATTTCCCGTCAGTAATCTTATACAGAACTGGAATTTTTTTGGTTTTTTGTTTCAGATAAAAAAAAATGGTGGAGAAATTTTTCCAGCCGAAGAACGCTATCCGGGAGAAAAGTCTTCCCATGGTGAGATTTGACGCTGATAATTTGTAAAAAATACTTTCAAAATTTGTAAATATACATTTACTATTAATTTAATTTGGTCCAAATTGAGATTAACATATTTTATATGTATTACAGTGGCATGGAAAAGTTTTAAAATAAACAAAACCATACAAGGATTTAGTATTAAATGGTAATAATTGAATGAAAAAAATTAAATTCGCAGATTTTTTTTCTAAATATTTTCGTGGCTAGTAAGTTAGAATAAAATATTAATAACTAAATATGATAATATGTTCAATAATGAGAGCTAATTAGATTTTGTTTTCCATTAGTTATATTCTCCATACAAATGTTGATTTGGCTCTTTCCGGAGAATAGAATGGGATTACCCCCTAAACATTGTAATCATAACATTTAGTTTAAAATTAGGATTTAGATCCGACAGTAAAATTCATCGATTTGTGTAGGCCAGTGGTCGGCAAACTTTTTCACCAAAGAGCCAATATGTACATTACAGCGACTAAAAAAAAAATCTGAGAGCCAAATCTGTTTATTAATTTAGTAAACCTTTATTATAATTTTTGACCCACGGGTACACTGAATAAAACTTGATTTCGTACCTAATAATTATTTTATTTATTGATAAAAAATAGTGTAAAAGAATGGTATTCATAAATTTAAATCAAGACAATGACTGACAAACACTTAATGCGAACAATGTTCTTGCATCTCCTTCGAAAGTTTGAGTATGTCAGGTTTGTGTATTGTTGTTTTTAATTTAAGGCACCGTTCCAGGTTCTCATCAATAAGACGACTTCTCAGTTTACTCTTGATAAAATTCATGCTTGAAAAAGATTGTTTGCATGAATATGTAGAAATAAAAAGGAAAAGACGAGAGTTTTTTCAGCTGATCATGAGAGTCATACTATTCCAGGGGTTGAACATGATCATCTCTTCCTTCTCCAGGTCTTTCAAAGCAGACCACTTGTGATGTGAACTAAGTTCACATTTGTTCCCTCTCCAGTATTTCCAAATCAATATAAAGACGTTCAAATTTAGAGCTCCATAATTCCTTTTTTTTTTTTAAATCCAGCAATTGTATTTCAAAGTTACCAACGTCAATGCCGAAAGGAGAACATTTCAAATCTGTTATCGTAGCATTAAGAGGGTTTTTGAGGGTTTTTGACTCATGCTAAGGTCGATCTACTGTTTTTAAATTCCTGAAACCTGCTGAGAAATGCTTCCCTCATATTTAAAATGGTTGTTTTGAAATAGTGTTTGTCAATGGAGGAATTATTTTCTTGGCGATGCTTCAGCAGGCTCGGAAAGTGAAACAAATTGATGACAAAAATACCTATTGGATGTGCAGCTGAATGGAGAATAAGAAAACTTGTTTCTTCAGGAACGTACCTTTGAGAGGCGCCCGCGATTTACAGACACGCTAAGCTCCGACCACTGAAGATAAGACTGTTACGCCTGCTCATGGGTTTTTGTGCCAGAGCCGCACTTAAGGGGCCAAAGAGCCGCATGCGGCTCGGGAGCCACACTTTGCCGACCACTGATGTAGGCATATCCGAAGAGGAGCAAAGTTAGGATATAGCAATGAGTCGTTTATGAACGAATCGTTCATTTGTGCCGTCTCGTTTTAATGAGCCGTGAGCCTACGACTACTGGCAAACCGTACCACGGCTTAATTAAACCGTGACTCTTTTTAACAACTTTGGAACCATTTAAGAAAGATTGTATATTTATCTAAAAAGATAAATATATATTAGATGTTTGACAGCATTCTTACACAATTCTACAATGACACATTTTTAAATAATGTCCTTTGTTCTATGTTGTCTATATAAAATCATCGTACAGGTACGTGTCTAATTTATATAAGGTTAAATTATGTCCATGATCGTAGGACTTGCAACTAATATTTGGCGACATGACACATCTTAAAACAGTTGTTTTCAAGGGTTCACACATTTGTGAGTAGAGATAAAAATATTTACGTTATTCACACGTGTGTTAGCACTGTACAGTACGTGAACGGCCCCTGTATGGCATCTGGACGTTTTGTACCTTGAAGCTGGGAGTCGTCTGAATGAAAAATGAGCTCAAGAACTAGGAGTCGACGCGTAATATGTTCCGGCTCTTAAATGAGCAGTCGTTAAATTGACTTGTATGAAAATATTGAGCTGGTACCGTGACTCCCGCTCTTAACAAAATGAGTCATGATCCATCACTATTAGGATAGCATTTTCTTCTACTTATAAATATGCATTTCCAAGCACATTTGGAAACTTTGGCTGGTATCGAATTTTCTGCCTTCCACCTCCATTTGTTTTGCCATAGAATCAGTAGAACGTGGCAATAATAATATTTTCGATCCATTTTCAAAATAATCAAGATTATTTGTAATAGTGTTTTGTTTTTAACATTATTAGAAATGCAAAAGAATCATTAGCAAAATATTATTGAATAAGTTAGGTAAATCGTAAGGCAAGGTTGGCACAGCGCTCATTTCATAGATGCAGGGGAAATGCACAAATTGGTAAACACTACAATGCGCCTGATGACTGATGCGCAGAAACGGATTTTGCTGCTGCGCTGAAGAAGCTGCGCATTCTTTAGTTTTCCAAGCTGTACATGTTACAAGTCATTTTGGCACTGTACGGTCGCAGGTGATTCTTTTGTTAAATATTATGTAAACACTATAATAATAATGATTATTTTTTTTTAATTATTAATTATTTTTATTGAGATTTAAGAACCTCATTGTAATATTTAATCATTGAAGAAAATAATATTAACAAACCTACATGAAAGATGAAACCGGACAAAAGGACAGAAACTAAAAATATTTCAGTCGTATCTGGGACTCGAACCCAGGTCCTCTGCCTATCCGGGGCAACGCTCAACCGACTTAGCTAATGAGACATGTTCAATTTGTGTCATCTTCATCGATATCATATCTCAAATTCAAGATTTGTGAATATTATTTTCCATTTTTAATTTCATATTATTATTATTGGCAGCTATTTTTATGATGTTTACAAAGTTCTACATGTAGCTAGCTAAATAGCCTGTCGTCGGCATATGAAGTAAATTGGCCATGTAGTGGTAAAAAGAAAATGTCGTTAACATATATAGTAAATAGGATCGGTCCAAGTACTGTACCTTGAGGGATTCCACAGTCTGAAATTTCCTGATCACTATTAACATGATTGATTTTTACAATTTGAGATCGATTTTTTAAGTAGTTGGTAATCCATTTAATTGCATTTCCTTTTATACCAATATTATTTAATTTATTTAAAAGCATCTCACGGGATATGCTATTCAAAACCTTTCTATGATCAATAAATATACCCGCACACTTTTTACCGTTATCTAATGATTCGTAAATATTTGAAGTTACATTAGCAATAGCATCTTGTGTGATGAGCGATTTTATGAACCCAAACTGGTTTTTGTGAAGTATTTTATTTCTTTCTACTTTGAGGTTCTTTCGTTTTACTTTGAAGTTGTGCAAATCTTTAATCGAATACGGTATTATAGCCTTGGAAGGAGCTACTGATGTCATTGATCCCATCCTTAAAGCTCAGAAACTAATTATAAAGATTATTCTAAAACTATTGATCACCAGCAAAATCTTTAGGAGAATCTGTGTTTTGGATATTAGGCAAATGCATCCCAAAAACATGCTTACACAGAACTCTATTTGACAATTTCCAAACTGCTCGCGATAGTAGATCTAAAGGGCATAATATCTTACTTATCCCTTTCGCTAAAACAACATTTGGCCAAATAACTTTTAGATATCTTGCAACAAAGCTGAATAATGTACTTCCACTGGCCATTAGACTGAACACAAATTACGATAAATGTAAATTGGACACCAAGATTTCAATAATTCAATAATTTTTTTAAAACATCCCTATATGTATGATACAATGTTCAATTGACGCTTGAAGCTTTTTACCATCACACTATACTGTAAATTACAAACTTTGTAAACTTCGTCAAATTTATAAATAGGTTCTCCTAACTAGGAGAATTAATGTATAACTATACAAGCACAGTACGATAACACTTTTAGATATAACCGAGATTGCCCGATGGCGAACTAGTTGACCCAACCTTCAAACTAGTTGGCCCAACCTTCAAACTAGTTGGCTGAACTCGGACGAACTGGCCTCCACACATTGGTCGTTCGGTATGAGTTCGGCAGGCGATCCCGACGGACATGTTGGGCGAAGAATAAAATATAACTGAAAACTATTTGGCAAAATGCATGTAATTCGATATATAATCGGGGCTAGTTGTTATATTTTATTACACTGCAATCTGACGCAGTCTGAGCGTAAAAATAAAATATGGAGCTAAAACAGGCGTAACAGCTATCGACAAGCGGTGGGCTATAAAATTGAAGTTCGTCATATTTTTCTAACATGTTTAAAGACAAAAGCATGTAAGAAGTTCAAGACAACAAATGATGGATGATTTGGTGATTCCCGATAACTATTTCTTCGTGGATAGCTATGATTTATTTCCAGTATTACGAGCTACATTGAGAACCGAATTGTGTCAATAATATTATAAATTTCGGTAGACTTTCTATGAATGTCGATAGATCGATAGATTTTAGCTAAAATGGCATCACTAGTTTGGAGTTGGTAGTTGGAACGTTGGCTGATCGTGTAGTTGCCCGATTTACAGTCACTTTACGATCGGCCAACGTCCCAACTCCGAACCGAGTTCGAGTTGGGACGTTAGGCGATTGGATGGTCGTAGCATATAAGTTCGCTGACCAAAGGTGGAAAAGAGTGCTGGATTTTGCAACAAGCCTTTCGTCGAATTATGTATAAATTTTAAGTTTAGTTTTTTATCGTAAAACGCGTGCTTGTTTTTAAAGAGGTGATTAAGAATAGTTTTTACATAAATCTGTCGAACGCCAAATACTTCCATTAAATTGGTATACGTTGATAGGCTCCGCCTCGATCCACCAAGGTTTAAAGCGAGGATAATGATTATTATAATTTGTTACTTATAATTAAAATAGGTGAAAACCCTGCCGTATTCTTTATCGTGCTATGGAGAATTACGAGTATAAAATAACCAAGAAGTAATTCCATATTGCTACAGCTACACGATCGTAATAATGAAGTTCAACGCTGTAACAGGTAAAGTAACTTTTTAAATATTCATTATTAACTCAGGATATCGCAGACTGAACTTCAGTCACTAGTCAAATGGCTACGAATCCGGGAGGTCGGGGGTTCAAATCCAGGTTCCAGAGTGGTAGACACTGTCAGTATCGACCTGGTGAAAGACCGCTATTCACAATCGAAAGGTTGCTTGAAATGGCTTTAGCCGTGTTTGGTGACCAGATTTGAATAGTCAGGTACTTTCTTACCTTCCTTTATCCCCATCCTGTGTGGGATCACGTAAAAATTAATTTTAGAAAATGTGACCGTAACAATATTTCGGACCTTTGCATTAATGTGATGTGTTTTGCACCCGTGTGACTATTGTAATTAACTAAATAGTTTGTTGAAATAATCGACTGTACGTTGTATAAGTACAATAAAGGCTGCTATGCTGATACTACTCGTGGTACTCGACAGAAACTTATTATGCAATAGTTTCCGATTTAATTATTCCAGAATGCATTCAAACATAATTACGTATGCACCCTTGCATCCTTGTTATTGGGTCATTGGTTTAAGGTAATATACGAGTATATACTAACTAAATACATATGTAAAGCCCATATAGGGCATATATAATATAAAAAATAAATAATCATACTGTTAATAATATAAATTTCAGTGACGCTGGTCGTGGCAGGGGTGTGCTCCTGCTTTGCGTCGGTGGAGGCATGCTCATCATCCCCACCGCCCCCGCCACCCCCGCCGCCCCGGCCACCACCGCCCCGGCCACCACCGCCCCCGCCACCACGGCCACCGCCGCCACCGCCAACGACAACAACCACAACCACAACCACTACAACTCCGCCCCCACCTCCCGCTTGTGAACAGTTTAGAACAAAGTCCTCCTGCATGAGCCACTGCCGTTGGGAAACACCGATCGGAAGTATGAATGTTTTCCTTCTAACTTAAATACGAGCTTTCATTTAATTCTGAAACTAATGCAATACGATCTCAGTTTTATTTAGTATTTTCAGTATTATGGAAAAAACACTTTTACCACGTAATGCTTTTAAATATTTAAATTAATTATTTCTTGGCGGGTATACACACGGATTATGAAACGGAATAAATTGTTACTGTAGATATATATCGTATTGTAAAATCGCGGAAGGGCTTTTATTTCAAAGAATTGTGTTTTACGTGCTAGCGGCACTTGCTGATAGCAATCGATATTTAAAAGCATTAAATGCAAAAGAGCGTATTTTTTCTAATATAATATGCATTATATGTTTCGTTGACCTTAAGTTTGTTTTTTCAAAAGTCCGCCAAAATGCTTTAAATCTGGCAGAATACGCGTAACATCATACTTACGTAGTTTTGTCGGTTAACAGTAAGGATACTCCCACACGGGTCAGTATGAAATCCACAAACACGATGAAAACATTTATGTACCGCAGTGGTGACCGCGTGCGAGTCGTAGCGCGCGCTCGACCGACCCGTGAGGAAACGGCCCAAGTTTTGTCAGAACACGCCAACCAATCACAGAGCGTTAAAGTATCTTATTTATTATATGTAATAAAACGTATTTATTTAGAATCAGCGTTTGTTGATCTGCTCACACACATATATATATATATTTTAATAAGGCCAGAATATTTTTCACTCAAGTTTCCTTAAACTCCTGTATTTGGAGAGTTTAGGCACGCCATATAAATAATGAGTTTGTGCGACCGTTTTCAGCCGTTCCTATATTAAGACATGATTATAAATATCTAAACAATACTGCTGCCTATTACAAAACCCATCCACCGATGAAATGGATGCGAGCTGCGCAAGTCTGTGCTGCTGAGGGAGGTATTCTGGCTTACCCGTCTGATTATTTCGAAGCAAGACTCATGCAAAAGCTATTTGAAAATAAAACAGTGAAACGGCCAGTTTTCTGGCTTGGGATTTCCTCAATCTATTCTTTAAAGGCCAATGGAACATTCCTAACTGTAGACGGTAAGTGTAAAATCCTTACGTTGCCCCTCGTTCCACAGTCTATCCCAAAGTAAAGCAAATCAAGTCAAATAATGGATGGATGGCGAGAGGGATTACCTGTTAAGTGGATCAAACGACAATTATAACGAGATTACGTCCGTTTGTGGACATTATATGAAGTCTGGTTTGAAACTCTTTATGAACTTAGAAGCAAGGTTACTTAGTTTAAAACAATTATGTAAAGCATTGTGTTTAATTTGCTTACAGGGAAATCACTTAACACTGTTTTTAAATCTTGGAAGAAAGGTTATCCGGTCGGAGACGATTATTCCAAGCGATGTGTTTTATATCGTTCAGAAAGTTTGGACATGGAAAATATTTTATGTGACGAGACGCATGTATTTATCTGCCAAAGGCGTTTGAATGGTTTGTTAAAATATATTTAATAACGTTCATTCGGTAATCATTCTATGAATACTATTGAAATAATTATCTTTCTGCCCAATATATCACAATTTCTTTCAAGCAATGTATAGTTTCATTAAAAATTTCCACATTTTCTACCAAAATTAGATAAAGTAACTTATCTCTACAATTCTTCTATGTGTACTCATTGTCTGAACTCAACATTCTCTTTAATTGAACTAAAAATTAAAAGAATAAAACATGTTTCACATAAACCCTTATCAAAATGACATAGATACTCGTATACATTATACTTCTAATCATCCCTTTGCTTTGCTAACAAAATATAGGCTTATCCATGCATATTAGATTAGTTAATGTTCCTCCGTCCAAAAATAATATTAACAAAGAATTGTGTATAATTAAACATTGATTGTAACCAACAGCGGTTACAATACCAAATTAACGGATAATATGTTTATCCATGCATATTAGATTAGTTAATGTTCCTCCGTCCAAAAATAATATTAACAAAGAATTGTGTATCATTAAACATTGATTGTAACCAACAGCGGTTACAATACCAAATTAACGGATAATATGTTTATCCAAGCATGTTAGATTAGTTAATGTTCCTCCGTCCAAAAATAATATTAACAAAGAATTGTGTATAATTAAACATTGATTGTAACCAACAGCGGTTACAATACCAAATTAACGGATAATATGTTTATCCATGCATATTAGATTAGTTAATTTTCCTCCGTACAAAAATAATATTAATAAAGAATTGTGTGTAATTAAACATTGATTGTAACCAACAGCGGTTTCAATACCAAATTAACGGATAATATGTTCATCCACGCATATTAGATTAGTTAATGTTCCTCCGTCAAAAAATAATATTAACAAAGAATTGTGTATAATTAAACATTGATTGTAACCAAATCGGTTACAATACCAAATTAACGGATAATATGTTTATCCATGCATATTAGATTAGTTAATGTTCCTCCGTCCAAAAATAATATTAACAAAGAATTGTGTATAATTAAACATTGATTGTAACCAACAGCGGTTACAATACCAAATTAACGGATAATATGTTTATCCATGCATATTAGATGAGTTAATGTTCCTCCGTCCAAAAATAATATTAACAAAGAATTGTGTATAATTAAACATTGATTGTAACCAACAGCGGTTACAATACCAAATTAACGGATAATATGTTTATCCACGCATATTAGATTAGTTAATGTTCCTCCGTCAAAAAATAATATTAACAAAGAATTGTGTATAATTAAACATTGATTGTAACCAACAGCGGTTACAATACCAAATTAAAGGATAATATGTTTATCCATGCATATTAGATTAGTTAATGTTCCTCCGTCAAAAAATAATATTTAACAAAGAATTGTGTATAATTAAACATTGATTGTAAACAACAGCGGTTGCAATACCAAATTAACGGATAATATGTTTATCCACGCATATTAGATTAGTTAATGTTCCTCCGTCCAAAAATAATATTAACAAGGAATTGTGTATAATTAAACATTGATTTTAAACAACAGCGGTTACAATACCAAATTAACGGATAATATGTTTATCCATGCATATTAGATTAGTTAATGTTCCTCCGTCAAAAAATAATATTAACAAAGAATTGTGTATAATTAAACATTGATTGTAAACAACAGCGGTTACAATACCAAATTAACGGATAATATGTTTATCCATGCATATTAGATTAGTTAATGTTCCTCCGTCCAAAAATAATATTAACAAAGAATTGTGTATAGTTAAACATTGATTGTAGCCAACAGCGGTTACAATACCTAATTAACGGATAATATGTTTATCCATGCATATTAGATTAGTTAATGTTCCTCCGTCCAAAAATAATATTAACAAAGAATTGTGTATAATTAAACATTGATTGTAACCAACAGCGGTTAATACCAAATTAACGGATAATATGTTATCCATGCATATTAGATTAGCAATGTTCCTCCGTCCAAAAAATAATATTAACAAAGAATTTTAATGTCTTCTCCGTAAAAATAATATTAACAAAGAATTGTGTATAATTAAACATTGATTGCAACTACAGCGGTTACAATTTAATTAACGGATAATATGTTTAATCATGCATATTAGATTAGTTAATGTTCCTCCTCGTCCAAAAATAATATTAACAAAGAATTGTGTATAAATTAAACATTGATTGAAACTCAACAGCGGTTAAATACCAAATTAACGGATAATATGTTTATCCATGCATATTAGATTAGTTAATTTTCCTCCGCAAAAAATAATATTAATAAAGAATTGTGTGTAATTAAACATTGATTGTAACCAACAGCGGTTACAATACCAAATTAACGGATAATATGTTTATCCATGCATAATAGATTAGTTAATGTTCCTCCGTCCAAAAATAATATTAACAAAGAATTGTGGATAATTAAACATTGATTGTAACCAACAGCGGTTACAATACCAAATTAACGGATAATATGTTTATCCATGCATATTAGATTAGTTAATGTTCCTCCGTCCAAAAATAATATTAACAAAGAATTGTGTATAATTAAACATTGATTGTAACCAACAGCGGTTACAATACCAAATTAACGGATAATATGTTTATCCATGCATATTAGATGAGTTAATGTTCCTCCGTCCAAAAATAATATTAACAAAGAATTGTGTATAATTAAACATTGATTGTAACCAAAAGCGGTTACAATACCAAATTAACGGATAATATGTTTATCCATGCATATTAGATTAGTTAATGTTCCTCCGTCCAAAAATAATATTAACAAAGAATTGTGTATAGTTAAACATTGATTGTAACCAACAGCGGTTACAATACCTAATTAACGGATAATATGTTTATCCATGCATATTAGATTAGTTAATGTTCCTCCGTCAAAAAATAATATTAACAAAGAATTGTGTATAATTAAACATTGATTGTAAACAACAGCGGTTACAATACCAAATTAACGGATAATATGTTTATCCACGCATATTAGATTAGTTAATGTTCCTCCGTCAAAAAATAATATTAACAAAGAATTGTGTATAATTAAACATTGATTGTAACCAACAGCGGTTACAATACCAAATTAAAGGATAAAATGTTTATCCATGCATATTAGATTAGTTAATGTTCCTCCGTCAAAAAATAATATTAACAAAGAATTGTGTATAATTAAACATTGATTGTAAACAACAGCGGTTACAATACCAAATTAACGGATAATATGTTTATCCACGCATATTAGATTAGTTAATGTTCCTCCGTCCAAAAATAATATTAACAAGGAATTGTGTATAATTAAACATTGATTTTAAACAACAGCGGTTACAATACCAAATTAACGGATAATATGTTTATCCATGCATATTAGATTAGTTAATGTTCCTCCGTCCAAAAATAATATTAACAAAGAATTGTGTATAATTAAACATTGATTGTAACCAACAGCGGTTACAATACCAAATTAACGGATAATATGTTTATCCATGCATATTAGATTAGTTAATGTTCCTCCGTCCAAAAATAATATTAACAAAGAATTGTGTATAATTAAACATTGATTAAAACCAACAGCGGTTACAATACCAAATTAACGGATAATATGTTTATCCATGCATATTAGATTAGTTAATGTTCCTCCGTCCAAAAATAATATTAACAAAGAATTGTGTATAAGTTAAACATTGATTGTAACCAACAGCGGTTACAATACCAAATTAACGGATAATATGTTTATCCATGCATATTAGATTAGTTAATGTTCCTCCGTCCAAAAATAATATTAACAAAGAATTGTGATAATTAAACATTGATTGTAACCAACAGCGGTTACAATACCAAATTAACGGATAATATGTTTATCCATGCATATTAGATTAGTTAATGTTCCTCCGTCCAAAAATAATATTAACAAAGAATTGTGTATAATTAAACATTGATTGTAAACAACAGCGGTTACAATACCAAATTAACGGATAATATGTTTATCCATGCGTATTAGATGAGTTAATGTTCCTCCGTCCAAAAATAATATTAACAAAGAATTGTGTATAATTAAACATTGATTGTAACCAACAGCGGTTACAATACCAAATTAACGGATAATATGTTTATCCACGCATATTAGATTAGTTAATGTTCCTCCGTCAAAAAATAATATTAACAAAGAATTGTGTATAATTAAACATTGATTGTAACCAACAGCGGTTACAATACCAAATTAACGGATAATATGTTTATCCATGCATATTAGATTAGTTAATGTTCCTCCGTCAAAAAATAATATTAACAAAGAATTGTGTATAATTAAACATTGATTGTAACCAACAGCGTTTACAATACCAAATTAACGGATAATATGTTTATCCATGCATATTAGATTAGTCAATGTACCTCCGTCCAAAAATAATATTAACAAAGAATTGTGGATAGTTAAACATTGATTGTAACCAACAGCGGTTACAATACCAAATTAACGGATAATATGTTTCTCCATGCATATTAGATTAGTTAATGTTCCTCCGTCCAAAAATAATATTAACAAAGAATTGTGTATAAATAAACATTGATTTTAAACAACAGCGGTTACAATAAAAAAATAACGGATAATATGTTTATCCATGCATATTAGATTAGTTAATGTTCCTCCGTCCAAAAATAATATTAACAAAGAATTGTGAATAATTAAACATTGATTGTAACCAACAGCGATTACAATACCAAATTAACGGATAATATGTTTATCCATGCATATTAGATTAGTTAATTTTCCTCCGTCCAAAAATAATATTAACAAAGAATTCTGTATAATTAAACATTGATTGTAACCAACAGCGGTTACAATACCAAATTAACGGATAATATGTTTATCCATGCATATTAGATTAGTTAATTTTCCTCCGTACAAAAATAATATTAACAAAGAATTGTGTGTAATTAAACATTGATTGTAACCAACAGCGCTTTCAATACCAAATTAACGGATAATATGTTTATCCACGCATATTAGATTAGTTGATGTTCCTCCGTCAAAAAATAATATTAACAAAGAATTGTGTATAATTAAACATTGATTGTAACCAACAGCGGTTACAATACCAAATTAACGGATAATATGTTTATCCATGCATATTAGATAAGTTAATGTTCCTCCGTCCAAAAATAATATTAACAAAGAATTGTGTATAATTAAACATTGATTGTAACCAAAAGCGGTTACAATACCAAATTAACGGATAATATGTTTATCCATGCATATTAGATTAGTTAATTTTCCTCCGTACAAAAATAATATTAATAAAGAATTGTGTGTAATTAAACATTGATTGTAACCAACAGCGGTTACAATACCAAATTAACGGATAATATGTTTATCCATGCATATTAGATTAGTTAATGTTCCTCCGTCAAAAAATAATATTAACAAAGAATTGTGTATAATTAAACATTGATTGCCAACCAACAGCGGTTACAATACCAAATTAACGGATAATATGTTTATCCATGCATATTACGTTAGTTAATGTTCCTCCGTCCCAAAATAATATTATTAACAAGAATTGTGTATAGTTAACAGTGTAATAACTTGGCAGTTTACAATACCTAGTGCTTTGGATAATATGTTTATCCATGCATATTAGATTAGTTAATATTATCAGATAAAAATAATATTAACAAAATTGTGTATAATTAAACATTGATTGTAACCAACAGCAGTTTACAATACCAAATTAACGGATAATATGTTTTATCCATGCATATTAGATTAATTAATATTTCCTCCGTCCAAAAATAATATTAACAAAGGTGTGTATAATTAAACATTGATTGTAACCAACAGCGGTTACAATACCAAATTAACGGATAATATGTTTATCCAAGCATGTTAGATTAGTTAATGTTCCTCCGTCCAAAAATAATATTAACAAAGAATTGTGTATAATTAAACATTGATTGTAACCAACAGCGGTTACAATACCAAATTAACGGATAATATGTTTATCCATGCATATTAGATTAGTTAATTTTCCTCCGTACAAAAATAATATTAATAAGGAATTGTGTGTAATTAAACATTGATTGTAACCAACAGCGGTTTCAATACCAAATTAACGGATAATATGTTCATCCACGCATATTAGATTAGTTAATGTTCCTCCGTCAAAAAATAATATTAACAAAGAATTGTGTATAATTAAACATTGATTGTAACCAACAGCGGTTACAATACCAAATTAACGGATAATATGTTTATCCACGCATATTAGATTAGTTAATGTTCCTCCGTCAAAAAATAATATTAACAAAGAATTGTGTATAATTAAACATTGATTGTAACCAACAGCGGTTACAATACCAAATTAAAGGATAATATGTTTATCCATGCATATTAGATTAGTTAATGTTCCTCCGTCAAAAAATAATATTAACAAAGAATTGTGTATAATTAAACATTGATTGTAAACAACAGCGGTTACAATACCAAATTAACGGATAATATGTTTATCCACGCATATTAGATTAGTTAATGTTCCTCCGTCCAAAAATAATATTAACAAAGAATTGTGTATAATTAAACATTGATTTTAAACAACAGCGGTTACAATACCAAATTAACGGATAATATGTTTATCCATGCATATTAGATTAGTTAATGTTCCTCCGTCCAAAAATAATATTAACAAAGAATTGTGTATAATTAAACATTGATTGTAACCAACAGCGGTTACAATACCAAATTAAAGGATAATATGTTTATCCATGCATATTAGATTAGTTAATGTTCCTCCGTCAAAAAATAATATTTAACAAAGAATTGTGTATAATTAAACATTGATTGTAACCAACAGCGGTTACAATACCAAATTCACGGATAATATGTTTATCCATGCATATTAGATTAGTTAATGTTCCTCCGTCCAAAAATAATATTAACAAAGAATTGTGTATAATTAAACATTGATTGTAACCATCAGCGGTTACAATACCAAATTAACGGATAATATGTTTATCCATGCATATTAGATTAGTTAATGTTCCTCCGTCCAAAAATAATATTAACAAAGAATTGTGGATAATTAAACATTGATTGTAACCAACAGCGGTTACAATACCAAATTAACGGATAATATGTTTATCCATGCATATTAGATTAGTTAATGTTCCTCCGTCCAAAAATAATATTAACAAAGAATTGTGTATAATTAAACATTGATTGTAAACAACAGCGGTTACAATACCAAATTAACGGATAATATGTTTATCCATGCATATTAGATTAGTTAATTTTCCTCCGTACAAAAATAATATTAACAAAGAATTGTGTGTAATTAAACATTGATTGTAACCAACAGCGCTTTCAATACCAAATTAACGGATAATATGTTTATCCACGCATATTAGATTAGTTAATGTTCCTCCGTCAAAAAATAATATTAACAAAGAATTGTGTATAATTAAACATTGATTGTAACCAACAGCGGTTACAATACAAAATTAACGGATAATATTTTAACTAACTAACTAACAAACTAACCATCACGCCGTTTCCCCGCAGGGGTAGGCAGAGAGGACGGACCGCCAAACAACTCGATCTTGGCATACACTTCTTGCTTCATTCACATTCTTACAACGCCTCATACATTCTCTTCTGTTATTCCGACTTCTGACATGGCCCGACTCGAGTTTTTGATTCACTTGATCGTGCCATGTCTTCCTCGGGCGTCCCTGGCCTCTTCTTCCATTCACATTCGCGTCATATATTCTCGATAATATGTTCTCGATAATATGTTTATACATGCATATTAGATTAGTTAATGTTACTCCGTCCAAAAATAATATTAACAAAGAATTGTGTATAATTAAACATTGATTGTAAACAACAGCGGTTACAATACAAAATTAACGGATAATATGTTTATCCACGCATATTAGATTAGTTAATGTTCCTCCGTCCAAAAATAATATTAACAAAGAATTGTGTATAATTAAACATTGATTGTAACCAACAGCGGTTACAATACCAAATTAACGGATAATATATTTATCTACGCATATTAGATTAGTTAATGTTCCTCCGTCCAAAAATAATATTAACAAAGAATTGTGTATAATTAAACACATTGTAACCAACAGCGGTTACACTTACCCACGGATAATATGTTTATCCATGTATATTAGATTAGTTAATGTTCCTCCGTCCAAAAAATAATATTAACAAAGAATTGTGTATAATTAAACATTGATTGTAAATTCAACAGCGGTTACAATACCAAATTAACGGATAATATGTTTATCCATGCATATTAGATTAGTTAATGTTCCTCTCCGTCCAAAAAATAATATTAACAAAGAATTGTGTATAATTAAACATTGATTGTAAATCAACAGTGTTACAATACTCAAATTAACGGATAATATGTTTATCCATGCATATTAGATTAGTTAATGTTCCTCCGTCCAAAAATAATATTAACAAAGAATTGTGTATAATTAAACATTGATTATAACCAACAGCGGTTACAATACCAAATAAACGGATAATATGTTTATCCATGCATATTAGATCAGTTAATGTTCCTCCGTCCAAAAATAATATTAACAAAGAATTGTGCATAATTAAACATTGATTGTAACCAACAGCGGTTACAATACCAAATTAACGGATAATATGTTTATCCATGCATATTAGATTAGTTAATTTTCCTCCGTCCAAAAATAATATTAACAAAGAATTCTGTATAATTAAACATTGATTGTAACCAACAGCGGTTACAATACCAAATTAACGGATAATATGTTTATCCATGCATATTAGATTAGTTAATGTTCCTCCGTCCAAAAATAATATTAACAAAGAATTGTGTATAATTAAACATTGATTGTAACCAACAGCGGTTACAATACCAAATTAACGGATAATATGTTTATCTACGCATATTAGATTAGTTAATGTTCCTCCGTCCAAAAATAATATTAACAAAGAATTGTGTATAATTAAACATTGATTGTAACCAACAGCGGTTACAATACCAAATTAACGGATAATATGTTTATCCATGCATATTAGATTAGTTAATTTTCCTCCGTACAAAAATAATATTAATAAAGAATTGTGTGTAATTAAACATTGATTGTAACCAACAGCGGTTTCAATACCAAATTAACGGATAATATGTTCATCCACGCATATTAGATTAGTTAATGTTCCTCCGTCAAAAAATAATATTAACAAAGAATTGTGTATAATTAAACATTGATTGTAACCAACAGCGGTTACAATACCAAATTAACGGATAATATGTTTATCCATGCATATTAGATTAGTCAATGTACCTCCGTCCAAAAATAATATTAACAAAGAATTGTGGATAGTTAAACATTGATTGTAACCAACAGCGGTTACAATACCAAATTAACGGATAATATGTTTATCCATGCATATTAGATTAGTTAATGTTCCTCCGTCCAAAAATAATATTAACAAAGAATTGTCTATAATTAAACATTGATTGTAACCAACAGCGGTTACAATACCAAATTAACGGATAATATGTTTATCCATGCATATTAGATTAGTTAATGTTCCTCCGTCCAAAAATAATATTAACAAAGAATTGTGAATAATTAAACATTGATTGTAACCAACAGCGGTTACAATACCAAATTAACGGATAATATGTTTATCCATGCATATTAGATTAGTTAATGTTCCTCCGTCCAAAAATAATATTAACAAAGAATTGTGTATAATTAAACATTGATTGTAAACAACAGCGGTTACAATACCAAATTAACGGATAATATGTTTATCCACGCATATTAGATTAGTTAATGTTCCTCCGTCCAAAAATAATATTAACAAGGAATTGTGTATAATTAAACATTGATTGTAACCAACAGCGGTTACAATACCAAATTAACGGATAATATGTTTATCCATGCATATTAGATTAGTTAATGTTCCTCCGTCCAAAAATAATATTAACAAAGAATTGTGTATAATTAAACATTGATTGTAACCAACAGCGGTTACAATACCAAATTAACGGATAATATGTTTATCCATGCATATTAGATTAGTTAATGTTCCTCCGTCCAAAAATAATATTAACAAAGAATTGTGTATAATTAAACATTGATTGTAACCAACAGCGGTTACAATACCAAATTAACGGATAATATGTTTATCCATGCATATTAGATTAGTTAATGTTCCTCCGTCCAAAAATAATATTAACAAGAATTTGTGGATAATTAAACATTGATTGTAACTTAACAGCAGTTGCAATACCAAATTAACAGATAATATGTTTGTATCCATGCATATTAGATTAGTTAATGTTTTACTCCGATCCAAAAATAATATTAACAAAAAGAATTATTAATAATTAAACATTGATTATGGCTCCAACAGCAGTTACAATACCAAATTAACAGATAATATGTTTATCCATGCATATTAGATGAGTTAATGTTCCTCCGTCCAAAAATAATATTAACAGAATTGTGTATAATTAAACATTGATTGTAACCAACAGCAGTTACAATACAAAATTAACAGATAATATGTTTATCCATGCATATTAGATTAGTTAATGTTCCTCCGTCCAAAAATAATATTAACAAAGAATTGTATATAATGAAACATTGATTGTAACCAACAGCGGTTACAATACCAAATTAACGGATAATATGTTTATCCACGCATATTAGATTAGTTAATGTTCCTCCGTCAAAATAATATTAACAAGAATTGTATAATTAAGCATTGATTGTAACCAACAGCGGTTACAATACCAAATTAAAGGATAATATGTTTATCCATGCATATTAGATTAGTTAATGTTCCTCCGTCAAAAAATAATATTAACAAAGAATTGTGTATAATTAAACATTGATTGTAAACAACAGCGGTTACAATACCAAATTAACGGATAATATGTTTATCCACGCATATTAGATTAGTTAATGTTCCTCCGTCCAAAAATAATATTAACAAGGAATTGTGTATAATTAAACATTGATTTTAAACAACAGCGGTTACAATACCAAATTAACGGATAATATGTTTATCCATGCATATTAGATTAGTTAATGTTCCTCCGTCAAAAAATAATATTAACAAAGAATTGTGTATAATTAAACATTGATTGTAACCAACAGCGGTTACAATACCAAATTAACGGATAATATGTTTATCCACGCATATTAGATTAGTTAATGTTCCTCCGTCAAAAAATAATATTAACAAAGAATTGTGTATAATTAAACATTGATTGTAACCAACAGCGGTTACAATACCAAATTAACGAATAATATATGTTTATCCATGCATATTGGAGCAGATTGTCTTCCTCCGTCCAAAAATAATATTAACAAAAGAATTTGTGTATAGTTAAACATTGATTGTAACCAGCTTGTGATTTACAATACACAATTAACAGATAACTTATGTTTATCCATGCATATTAAGATTAGTTAATGTTCCTCCGTCCAAAAATAATATTAACAAGGAATTGTGTATAATTAAACATTGATTGTAACCAACAGCGGTTACAATACCAAATTAACGGATAATATGTTTATCCATGCATATTAGATTAGTTAATGTTCCTCCGTCCAAAAATAATATTAACAAAGAATTGTGTATAATTAAACATTGATTGTAACCAACAGCGGTTACAATACCAAATTAACGGATAATATGTTTATCCAAGCATGTTAGATTAGTTAATATTCCTCCGTCCAAAAATAATATTAACAAAGAATTGTGTATAATTAAACATTGATTGTAACCAACAGCGGTTACAATACCAAATTAACGGATAATATGTTTATCCATGCATATTAGATTAGTTAATTTTCCTCCGTACAAAAATAATATTAATAATGAATTGTGTGTAATTAAACATTGATTGTAACCAACAGCGGTTTCAATACCAAATTAACGGATAATATGTTCATCCACGCATATTAGATTAGTTAATGTTCCTCCGTCAAAAAATAATATTAACAAAGAATTGTGTATAATTAAACATTGATTGTAACCAACAGCGGTTACAATACCAAATTAACGGATAATATGTTTATCCATGCATATTAGATTAGTCAATGTACCTCCGTCCAAAAATAATATTAACAAAGAATTGTGGATAGTTAAACATTGATTGTAACCAACAGCGGTTACAATACCAAATTAACGGATAATATGTTTATCCATGCATATTAGATTAGTTAATGTTCCTCCGTCCAAAAATAATATTAACAAAGAATTGTCTATAATTAAACATTGATTGTAACCAACAGCGGTTACAAT